>VZTL01013800.1:39464-58387 GCA_013400535.1 Scopus umbretta
TTTTTTTTTTTTTTTAAATCAGGTTCAGTAGTACTCGCAGTGGTTGGAATAGAACATGGTATTTTGATTCTTTGCCAGCGCTTAATCCTAATAGATTTTGAAATTCATGAAATCTTTCAAAATAAAAACCTTACCACTTTTCTGGTTGCTTTTTCTCCTCACCCCCCGAGTAATCTTAATACCTTCACAGTTTCTTCATCAAAACAAATTTTGTTTAAACAGTGTCACCAAAGAACACGGTAAAAAAATATACTTCTTCTAGGATAAATTATCTGACATAAACACATGGCAAATGTAATCCAGGCCCATAGGAAACAGAATTTTTAATGGGCACAGCAGGTTAAGCAGACCTTCAGGTAAGCACAACTAGAAAGAAAAGCAGCTGAAGGCAGCAAAGAGACTCAGCCTAAATTCAGGAGATTAAGAATCAATCCAAGAGCATACATTACTATTGTATGTGTACGCAATCTAAGGGCTTGAAGCTACGCGTATTCCTTAGGGTGCATTTCCCAAAGTCTGTGCAAAAAAACCTTCTTCCCATTCACACATGTTTCTAGTCTATGATTTCATTCTGAGTTTCAGATTACATGGTTTCAAAATTGAACTGTAAATGTCGTAGAAATAAATTATGAGCCTCTCCTGAGATGATGCATCGGAAGCAGACTAAATGACTGAAACACCAAACTTTGTCAGTTCTGCTCAAAACTGGCTCCAGGTTTGTCCGTTTTTGCCCAAGTTTTGCATTTATTGTAAAATCTGCAAACTGTTGCGAATTGAGATTATATTGCAACCAATCTTCACAGCACAGCTTTCCATCTACTTTGGATTTCAGTTGGGTGTATCATACACTCTTTTGCACATCAAACACCACACAGCCAGAGAAGAGCGAGCATGCTTTTTTTTGTCTACTGTTACACAGATGCAAAGCCAAAAATTACCATCATGACTCCCGCTTCTGTTAACTTTTGCTCTGTTCCTGTAGCTCCTTTATCAAATCTAAAGATTTGAAGAGATATTTCAACTGCAAGAGATTTGTCCTCAGCGCTGTAGAAGCCCTCAGTGTTTTCAACTGGGCACAACTTAGACATCGGGTGCTTGAGCTGGTGTGCCTGGATTCCTTGGAGTCCCAGTGGTGGTCCTCGAAGTTAAATGAGCTCCCAGGTGTAATGCATCCCTTCCCACCCCCACTGCAAGCTTAAGTCAGCATTTTGTAATTCTTTTTTAAGCAACAGCCCTCTTTTGTACCCTTCCTGCCCCCCAGTTCAAAACCACAACACAAACACGCTATGGGCAAGAGCCTCCTACTGCTCAGCCATCACTAGGCAACATTCTCGTGTTTCATAGCTCTGTTGCGGCACTCGTCACTGGAAAGACCAGATATCACGTTGACCACTTCTGACAGGTTTTTGAAATGGTGAAGGGCTGCCTTGCTCACCCTGGATACCACTGTTTCTTCCCCACGTAGCATTCATTGTTATCCTCACGTTAATGCTGAGCACAATTAAGGGAAATTAATATGTAGGGAAGGAAAAGAAGTCAGGAGGAAAAAAGTGGTAACTCCTGCCATTAACAACCATTCACCTGTTACCAGCAACAGTAACCGACCATTCCCTCTCTTTGGGGCCACTGGGGATTTGTGAAGCAGTTCTGAAGCCATTTGCTTCCTCTTCATCAAACAGACACTGGCACTGAACCCTGATTGCAGGGATTTCTGGACAAGAATAAGGTGGTAATTATATTCTTATGCAAAGTTCTGCTGTCACGTTCAGGAAGTCACTTGAGAACACGGTCAAGTTCAGCAATACCATGCCATTATTTTTCAAATCCTATGTCGGAAAAAGAGTTTTCTCGGTTCTGTTTTCATCTGAAAAATTTTGCATGTCCATCTCACACCCAGGTTTCCCCTACTTGTACAAGAATAAAGGTTGGTTGCATCAATCAGTCTGAAGGTCTAAGTCTGTTCTTACTTCAACCAAACTACCGTAATTCCCCTAAACTCAGCTGAACATGTGAGTAAGCATCTGAGTGTTGAATCATCAGAAAAAAAAAGTTTGGGGGGAGTGGGGGGGGTGGGAGAGTGTTAACATCAAGGAAATCTCTCAGCATTGCCTGTCAAGAAATACCTGAATGACTTAGGGTCACTTGTGTCATACGCTACATAGGCAAGCTTTGTCTTTCAGAAAAGGGAGAAGGTTTGGAAAATGTAAATGTCTATATTAGATTGGAGTATGTCTTGAAAACTTCGATCTAATCATGCCCCCTAACAAATGCTTTTGCTGTCGAGTAAGGAAAAAAGAAAAAAAAAGCGCTGTTTAAAATGTTTGATAATCTGACAAGGCCATAAGGCTTAATGGAATCAATGATTACACACAGATGGATGATTAACTCTCGAGGTTTAATGTTAAAAAAAGAGTGCTGGATTGCTACTTAATGGAATTACGCTGCCCATATGGAAAAGAACTATACCCTGACTATACCCAGAATTATGGAACAGGTGGTAGATCTGGGCAGGACTGCTTGGAATGCACAAAAGCGTTCTGAACTTGTAAGTGCCAGAAAAAAAGAAAAAAAAGTCTCCCAAACTGCGTTAACTTTTCACGTCTGAGAATTGTAAATGGCAAAAATTAACAAAATGATCCTCAAAGCCCCTTGTTTCAAGCAGCAATCCTAGTGCATGCTGCAGCCTTGCAACTGTTAAAAATATCCATGTGTGGTTAAGGAATGTTGTTGGACTTGCATGACAGTAGGTCTTCATTTACAATTTTACATGAATGCTGTGGTCTGCCATGTCAAGCCTATACGTACGCCAGCTTCACCCCTTCCCCGAAGAGCTCCAAAAGAGCCAACCAGCTCCATGGCAGCAGATCCCGACAGGACAGTCGTTGGCCATCTGAGCACATCCTACTCTCCCCAGCAATCTCCCACTTAGAACAAGAGAATCCCAAGGCCACTGCTATAGGACAGCACACCTGGTTTTACTGTGGTGTCACGTTAAAGAAGTGCCTCTTTTTCTGGAAACAATCCTATCCAATTCCACTCTCACTAAAAGCTGTAACCCCTCATTCACCATCCTGAACATAATGAAAAGTAAACTATCTCATAGCCTTTACTTCTGTTGTTTGTCTGATGGCTCTTAGGCTTGCCAAACACCTCACTGCAGCAGCTCTAAGGAAACCCGCTCTAGACAATACATCAAACACTCCAAAACTGCTCGTGGGATACAAACATGAGCAACATTAAAGCAATCCTTTACACATGCCACACCTGAAAACACCATCCTTGAAGAGACGATCTCTGTCCCTAGCCTCCACAGCAAGTACATACAGTCACCATTCCTTTCTTTATTTTGCCTGCTAGCACCGACCAGTTCTTGTGTCTTCTATCGTTTTCCCTGTACAAACTAGTCCACTGGGATGTTATCCGGTGGCTCATCTTACGTGGTCTCTCTGGTGGTTCTTCCGTAAGCAAGGTGGAAAACTGACACTTTGAAGGCCTTTGTTTCATTCCTGACTTTGCCACAGACCCACCACAGTCTCTCTTCTCTGTAACAGGTGTGCAAAGCATTTTGTACAGGTGAAGTAGTATCGCCAAAAGCTTCTGTGCACGCAACTGAGAAGGCAATCCAGCTAGAAATCAGATCCGGATTTGTAGCGGAATAGCTGCAGTAGCCTTTACAATGGAGGCAGGACTGGGGTTTATGAGAAAACAAGGGCAACATATTGCAAGACCCATTTCAAAAGCAAATTTGGTACCTAGACATCCACAGTCTTGCTGGACTGAATAAGCGTCACTGGTACATTTACATAATAAACACACATAATTAAAACGGTACAGCTATCCAGAAGGATCTACTTATTCTACACTAAGAATAGCTTGCTTGTTTAGTTCAAACAATTTCCAAAATGACATCAACTAGACTGGAAAGAAAATATTTGTAAGTGAAAATACAGTAGTCCACAAAATAATGTTCCTGAAGAGGGGAGGAACTTTAAATTCACATGCCGTACTGGTAAAACAGCTCCATATGGAAATACCCAAAGTCACAAGCAGGCTCTGCAAGCCCAGTTAGTAGAAAATTAGGTTCCGCAGATTTCTAAATTAGGCTCCAGACCTAAACTAATTTAAGTTTTGAGACTGTCAAAAGCAGGGGGTTAGCCTAACATACAGCTGAGGTGCAACACAGGACCCCGCAGCCGCTCTTCCCTTCCCCAAGCCCAACGCCAGCAGCGGGCGGTCTGTTACCAGTCCCCACGCAGCTGCAGCAGAGCCCCAGCCCAAACGCCAAACTTAGCTTAAGTCTGGCTGCCCGTTATGGTGGGCTTTCAAGCCTTTTACACAGGTGATACAGGCCATTTTCAGAGAGAATGAGCTCTTGCTCATTCCTCCCAGTGTAAACACTCAAAGGACCACTTGTCACAAATGACCACTCAGAACATACTGAGGGTTTTTGTTTTCCATATAATTTATTCATGTTCTTCTGTAACCAAGGAAACAAAAGTGATTTTTCTCTCTCTCATCCAACGTTTGCTCTTCAGGGTTGGATTTTTTTCATCCATAGGGTCTAACAGTTGTCAAAAACTGAACCCCAAATTACATCTGAACAAGGTCAGTGTTTCAGACACAGAATCGGGACCTAAGTCTCATTTCTTTCACTGCCTCTATCCCTAGGGCTCCCAGCACCCGTGACTGCCCTCTCCTATCTTACCTATCTCGAGTATTTGAAGTACCAGCTTTTCCAGCAAGTACTGTCTTTCATTATCTGCTGGTCCTAAGCCTAACAGAGAGCATCTGTCTCAAACGATAAGACACACTGTTGGAGTCACTCCGCATAACCTGGCCATGGAATTGCTCACACACTTCCATTAACTAGATATCTGGCAGTCATCGACTTGGTTACTGCCCTCCCAAGTAATGATGACTGCATTGAGTCTTGTAAAAGAGCTCTCTCCCTTTAAATGCATTTCTATAAGGCAATAACAACGGGTTTACAGCAAATCCAGAGGGAACAACAGAGGAATCCTGCTACCTTGTCTCAGCCTGGCTCTTCTCCTCATGCCAAGAAATTTAACTCCACTGACCTAAAACATCAGCTGTGCCACTTCTTCACGGTGCCCTTCTCTTTCTCAGCATTCTTCACATCCTCGGGGGGGCTGATCTCCTGGACAGTAACTCTTCTCCTCATTCCCTCACCCTTTCCTGTTCTCTGGGACCTTTGGTAACTTGACATGACACTTCAGGCACCACCACCACTTCTGGCAATCAAGGCATCTGCAGTTCCTGTCATGCACCAAACTTCCCAAGGTCTACCTCGGCATGCTACCTTCTTTCCCGTCTTCTTGAAGAAAGTATCACATCATTATACCCACCTCACTTTCTTGAATCCCCCTCCCTTTTCTAGACATAAAGCAATTTTAAGTCTGCAAGATTTAACTCGACTGTTGGTATTTCATGCCATGAGCCGATGGACTCGAGAGGCCCCGTGGGCAGGATGCCATACGCAGACAGGCACACAGACAAAACCTCCTGGCCCAGGCTAACAAGGCAGAGACGTGACGAAGGAGAGGGAGCGCTCTATTACGGAAGGGGGCGGGGGAAAGACCAGAGGAAACGGAGCACCTTTCCTAGCAGTCCATGGGGAGCAAGTCTGGGAGCTGAAGCAACCTTTCTAGAAAGGCATGGCATCCTCTCATTCATAAAGCCAACGCGATGGGTTTTTCAGCGTAAGGTAATTGAACAGAGAGAGTCTTTCGCTGGGCAGGTACGATTCACCTGCTTCTGCATGTCACGGGGCAGCCAGGAACAGCCAGTACTCGCTCCCGTTCACTAGCCCAGCTTGGCGCTGGAACAAAACGAGATAATTGCGCATCGCGTGCCTGTAAGTGCTAAGCAGCACCGCTTTACCATGGTCTGAAGTGAAGTGTGCCCTGTAGAAGCTTTAAGAGAGGCTGTGACTGTCAATAAGGTCTCCTCCCGACACTCTTTGCTGATGAATTACAAATGCAAAATACCCATGTCTCCACGGCCAGCTACTTCCACTTACTGCAACGCAGAGAAAGAAACAACCGTAGCTCCAGCTAGTCTTCCTACTTCTCCACCTTTACTCCTGGGACTGAATCTTTGTCTAAGACAAAGAATCCGACAGAGGAACCCCCAGTGACAGAACAGAAAGTCTTTGTTCTGTAATCTCTAATATTAAGTAATTCTCTAAAATTAAGCCTAGCAGTCCCTAATGCAACGCAACCCCAGCAGTCATTGCCCGGTCTGACGGCTTGGACCCGACTGAAACATCGGCTGTAGTATTTGTGAAGCTGGCCTACTCTACCACCATGAGAAACAAAACTAAAAAACAACATGGCATATCTTTGAAGCCAGGGAGAGGCAAAAAGTCATACGCAGAACTTAAAGTTAAAATAGCAGGGAGCTTTAAATGTGCAAAATACGGACCATTTGAAGCAGTAACTCATTTGGTTCTTACTATTCAGCAATTCTGACGGCAGTAACTGGCAGTAGAATTACTGCACAATGTCATCCTTACGGAACATAGGGTACTCTCAAATTAAATTGGTACTACTTCTGTGCTGCCATTAAGATGACTTATTTGTTTCTGATTAATTAGGTTTCAGCTTCTTTCTTTTTGGCATTACGTTTTCCTCCTGTTCAGTCTATCTGGACAGTCTAGGTCTGTGTTGGCACAAATCAGTCACTGTAATTCTGGATCAGAAATCTGTGGCTTTGATGAACCTGGCTTCTGGTTCCTGTCAATCTCTATTGCGGAGTATCACGAGACACACAGACATACAGACTCACACGCACACATACAATGTGAACTCTCTGCAAAGGAAAGAGGGGGGAAGAGGGGAAGAAAAAAAGAAAAAGAAAAAGGAAAAAAAAAAAAAAGGCAGCCGTGACAAGGTCGGCTTTTTTGGAACCACAGATAGGTGCCAACTAAAGGTCCTAGCAGCTTGTCTGCCAAAGCTTAAAAAGCTACGACAAACATTTGTCTCCTTGCTCATTTGAAGGCCTCATCATCGCTGGAGTGCTGGATCGCTGCAGGAAAAGGCTGGGAGGGAGGACAGAGCTTCACCAGCATAAACTGTTGCTATACCTCTGAAGCCAGTGGAACTACAGCAGAAAAGGATCCGGCCATCAGTATTTTTGGCAGACAAACTCAGCTGAGCTTGCACTGCTGCTAAATTTTCAGTCTGACACTGCTCTTACACAGCAAGAAGAAACTATGAATGAGGAATTAAAGCTAATGGAGTTGTAACAATTTAAGGGAGAAAAGAAGCTGAGGTATTTCACATCCTTCCATGTGAAATTATGTAACGCTTCGAAATTGTGCTTTTTTTTGGCAAACAATATATGGGGTCTCCAACGCGCAGATGGAAGAGCAGCTTATATTTAATAAAATAAAATTTGACATTCATGGCACGTTATCATATACAGTCATACATTATGTATGATATAGACTTAGTATAGTTTACACACAGTCTAAACGTTTATCCTACAGATGGACAGGGAATTAGAGGGATAATAGTCTACATTATAAAAACGTTCCAAGCACGCACTTTTCCAAATACAAGTTAGTGGAAAATCAGTTAGAAGCAGAGGACAAACGGTAATGTTTCTGCAATTTCCATTTTTGTGCGCTCCCACCAGCCTTGAGAAATGATCCCAGCAAATTCAGGTACTTCTAGACAAAACAAAGAAGTCAGGAACTTTTAAAGTTCCGGGAGGACAAAAGGGATCTACTTGCAAAGAGCGTTTTCCACCAGCCCTCTTGCTTGGTACTCGTCTTGGCAAAGAAGCAAAAGAGGCCAGTCACCATCGACGGCTGCCCATCGCAGGGT
The DNA here is from genome assembly GCA_013400535.1 of Scopus umbretta. Classification (NCBI taxonomy): domain Eukaryota; kingdom Metazoa; phylum Chordata; class Aves; order Pelecaniformes; family Scopidae; genus Scopus; species Scopus umbretta. The sequence goes on from VZTL01013800.1 coordinate 47,315, forward strand.
TCGTAAACAAGCACATACGGCACCTCAGCCCGGACTGCATACTGTTCCAAGCTACTGCCAGCATCGCAAGCATCACTGCCCGCTTCAGCCCTCGTGCATATTTTCAACAAGTTCCTCCGGAAGACTTTGAACAATATATACTTGAAAAGTCTGTTAGGCAATGGCCAAGAAAGCTAAGCAACACCACACACTGCCAAATATGAAGTTACTAATTTCCCGTAATAGTTTTTAACAAAAACCCAAAGCATTTTTTAATAGAAGTTCTACTACTAAAGTACCATAATTTAGTAGAGACAGAAACACATATCTTAATACACTGAGGCAGAACACACCAGATTCTCTGGGTCTTTAAGCCACACGTGTCTACATATAGCACCGCTGAGAAAGTTAAAACCGAAATATATACCTATGAATTCTTTGAATTAAGTTGCCTATCTTAAACTTTTATTTACAGATACTAATGTGTATCTCTAGATGTGCATTTTATAACAATGTACATTTTCATTCTAAAACACCATTTACTGTGCAGAACTTTCTAAAAAGGTCACGTCAAGTAAAGCTTTCCTTCCAAGTTCTAACTGAAAACTTTCTCTGTGTTTTTAAGGAGAAAACACTGTCACATTTTTAAATGCTTCAAGAACTTTAAACTGAATTTTGCTATCTTTCACCCTATTCACCAAGTCCTTCAAAAATCATTTACAACTATGTGTCTCCCTCAAATCATCCTCATCATAGAATTACCCACTTTTAAAAATAGCTTTTAGCCTTATGTAGTTTCATTGAGAAACTGCACATTTCTAGGTATGTCCAGCATATGTCTGAAACAGCAATTTTCAACATTTCCTTTGCCTTGGTGGATTCTACTATATTGTTTTCGAAAAACGAAACCTTGTCTTTACAGGAAGAAGAAACCTCCAGTTGTTTCAGGGCAAGTTATTTCTTCCAAAGCCAGCTCTTAGAGGAGAAAGCAAGCACAGAAATTGCTTTTAATGGAAGAAATTGCCATCTCCTGTTTCTGGATTGTCTGAATTGTTTCAAGGTGCTTTGCTCAACTCTCTAGGAGCAAGGTTTAAATGAAAGTAGTCCTAAAGAGCAGCTCATTTGCTATTCTGAAAAAGGTTTGATTTACTGAGCCAGAAGTTACACAGCATAATTTACTCAGTCCTTCCTGTTGTTTGTATTCCTTCATTTATGGGTTTGGTCACGTTCATGTGTTACTTCAGCTGCGTGTGATCTAGATAGCGTATGCTTACTGCTAGCACATACTTGAAGCTTACTTAAATTTCAGTAAAAAACACACGCCAGAGCTTTGCACAGAGATTGGAAGGTGTCACTCTCCACTTACATGAACTTTTTCAAGGCAGCAAGCAACCACCAGGTTTAACATGGCACGATAATTCTAGATTGAAAATCAGCTTTTAGTGAGAAGGTACAGTTTGAATGGGAAACAACAAGTCCTATGGAGAAACTTTTCCACCAAGGTAGACTACAGTATCATATTCGCCAAGAGTTAGGCTAGAATCGGTTTCTCTTCTCACCTTAAGGTATACTAACTGGTCAGAGCAACACAGTGAAACTTCCCATCTCTGCCTAAGATGACTTTATTTTGCGTAATAATACACCATTTTCAGAAGACTAAAAAATCACAGCTTCAAGAATAACAGGCATATTCTGTGGTATCTTACCAAAGGCAGGTCAGTGGCTAAAAGGTTACTGAGAAATTTTTCAAATGCTTTTCTGGAAGAAAAACCATTGGCACCACAGCAACATCCTTCAACTGAATTTCTGAGGGAAAATCCTTTCGTTCCTCCAATTACTGCTCAGTAAGTGTGAGCTCACAGAGGACCAACCTATGAAAATCCAGTCTGAAACCAAGCCCTAACTGCCTAGTACCGGGCTCGGCAGTAGGCAACAAAATTAAACAACACTCTTAGAGGCTCCTTTTTTTATTTTAGCAGCAGAAGGAAGCTTTACATCACCTACAACACAAATCTGTTAGGCCAGAATGGAGTTCATGTAATGGCCGTCTCCGTAGTTTTGTCTCGTGATTTGAACTTGTCTGGCTAAAACAATGAGGTCAATGCTAGACTTCATCTGTGCAGAGGACAGACAGGTTTTCTGTCAATCTCATTTTTTCTACTGCCTGAACTTTTTTATCCAGTCTAGTAGTGCTGAGACAAGGCATTCAACTGCGTTAAGTGTCATGTCATTAAATACGTCCTCCTCATGGATTCAAGCCTGATGCCTCATCTTTTCATTCAGTGCAACTTATTACTTGTGTTTCCCATTTTTTCCCTTGTGCTGTGCACAACAGCCCCTTAGAACTTATTTCCGCACTGCAAAGATACTTACAAACCAAACCCATGTCACTTCCCCCTGCCTCTGTAGAATCAAACTGACAGATTTGAGCTCCAAGTGTCTCCATTTGCAGCCTCTCCATCAGTTCTCTCTTTCCTACATTTTCTGCAGCTAGGGATAAAGCCCTTCTCACACATGTTGCCTTAACTCAGGTTCAATTTGCACGCTAGCGAAGCGTTTAGAGGGATGCAAGTGCTAACTCCACCTGTCCTAGTGCAGCAATGTCACAGTACCCTATGTTCCTTACCTCAGTGTCCCTAAATCCCAGTCCCAAGACCGCTAAAACGAACTCAGTACTAAAAGAGACAAAGTTCCAGTATATTACAAGTCTTTACAGCAATATTCAAGGTAATAGCTCTCTTCATAATCATTTGTCATGCAGTTTTAGACTCAAAGCTCAAAATTAATTACAAACATGAAACAAATCATGCTGTTGAAACATGTATTATAAACAAATTATGCTCTCAAAATAGGTAACTTACAGCCTGGAAAAGTAATTGATAAACCTAAAGTGCTCACAAATAATTGCAAAAATGGCAGCTCAAGTGATCACTGAGTGACCAACATATAAAACTAACGAGCACAAGACATAAAACTTATTAACTGGGACTGCCACTGACTTTATCACAAACTGCAAATAAACCATATGGGGGGTTTTTTTGTTTGTTTGATTGTTTTTGGGGGGTTTTGTTAGTTAGTTTGTTTGGGTTTTTTTGGTTTGAGTTTCAATGCTGATGTTCCTCGACAGCATTTCTAAAACAGACCCTTTGATGTGTTAAAAAGCATTCTAAATCTTCAGCTTGATCCACTGACTCCAATAGAGGATCAACATTTTTGTTCAGTAATCACTTTAATAATAACAATAATAATAAATCAAGGCATAACAAGATCCTGCTTCATTCCAATCCCAAATTCTACATGCTCAACATCTTGTCATCGAGCCTCTGTACAGCCAGCTATCCTGAGAGCTTAAAACAACATAGCCTCCTCTGCCTTCCCAACTAGGCTACACACAACTATGTCAAATCAGCTATCACATCACAAAATTTTACCTACCTTCCAAAGCACCAGCTATCTATTGCAAAGTTACTGCCTCTCTGAGGTATCATCTGCTTCCCTATGGACACGCAGATCTCAGATAGCTGTCACACTTACTTCAGGTGACACCTAGCTGACCTACTATCCTGCCTGGAAAAGGCCACAATCAGCTGATTGCCAGCTTAGCTCCCAGCTGCTCTGGCTGAGGGACAAGAGCATTCTCCAGCTGTTTGTTACTGACCATCCTCTAGAAACTCCAGCTGCCTCCCATGGCTCTGTCGGTACAAAGGGTTGGTAAGCTTCAGGCTAAGTCAACAATTACTGCACTCATGCTGGTGCCTCCTTCCTCGAAGGATCAACGGAAAGCACCGAAGAACAGCCCTATCTTTGGACACAAGAAGATCACAGCCTAAATGCAGAAGAGGACATCTCTTCCCACAACCTTCTTTTATGCTTATTGTTGCAGTACCTCTGAACTGACTTTCCTTGACTCAGTCCTGGAATTTCCCAACTTCCTTATTAGGGTACGCATTCAAAGTCATTGCCCCTACTCCTGAGGAGCAGTGGTGTTTTTCCTGAATTTTCCAACCAGTTAGTCAAGGACTTAACAATTATCTAATAGCTATTGCTCTCTATTGTCTATTATTTGGCCAAATACCATCTAAGAGATGCCGTACAAGAAAAACGCTCACTTATTCAAGCAAGCACAGCATATCAGCCTTCTGTAATAACCTCAAATATGCACTTATATACTGTTAGCCCTGTCAAGATAACAACTGTCCCGCATTCGATGGCAGATGATACCAAGAGACTTGCGTAGCACAGCTTATGGTACATGATGTTAACTCCACAGTACTTAATAAAACCCACAGAGAAATAATGCAATTGAAACCAGACAGAGTAAGACATTAATACTGTGCATTTTAATCAAAGTGAGAGATATAATTATTATCTCTATGTAACTAGAAAAGCTGAAAGGTTCTAATGGGAAAAAATAAAACCATCTGTTTACTCTAAATCATTAAATGAGTGCTTTAGGACAATGTCATCCCTCTAAAGCCTATAACAATTTGGGCCTTAAGCAGAAATGCAAATTGATTCAATCCAAGCATATTTTGCCACAAATAGCTGAATAAAAATATCGTTGAACAAATAGTAACTTCTGCCACGCACCATAAAGACAAGCGTAAGATGTTTTCCAATTCCTGAATTTGCAAACAGGAACACGATTAGTGGCCACCTTCTAATCCTGGTTTAGAATAAGCCACTGTATTCTTTACTTTAGGAATCCCAAACCTCACCTCAAGTACCTACATTCCAATCTGGGAAAATGAGGCTGAACATCTCTCGTCTGCACTCCTGCAGTGCTAAGGAAGTCCAGTTCTCTGTGCCTCGCAGCTCTGCTCACCATGCTTTTAACAGTTGCTGGCAAGCCCTTGGGGGATGACAATTCACCAGGTACTTTAACAAGGCTACTAAAACAGTGCTTTCCCTCGCCTTCAAGGTCGTATTTTAGTTGCCCGAGATGTCTAGCACTGTCCTGAACCGTTTTGCCTCTTCTTCCTCCCACGCGATTTTTTTCCCAGCAGTATCTTCTGAAGCTCTAGGTCCACAAGGAAGTTCACTTCCTGATACAACTGGAGTCGCCTCACAGGATCTGCCTAAACTCACTTACAAGAAGCTAGGAGGAGAACGGTACTGGTTATGATTTGCTTTCCTCAGGGATTTAGGTATTGACTCCAGGCAGCCCTGCTTGGAACACCCTTCTGTAGGTGAAACTTGTTTTTCCGAATTTATAGGAGAATATTTTTGGTTACATGTACCTCGAGGAAAAGATGATGCTGCCTGCCTCCCCCAAACACGCATACATCCAGTGCTCCAGTCGCTTCAACACTCTCCGAATGAGGACTCTGAAACCATACCCTACTGCTGTGGGTGACCGAGTAAAACACAACCCCTAGGTTCACAAAGTAGCTGTTGGGCTATGCTCCTCCCACACGAAAAACAGTTTTCTCCAGTAGTGTTTTCTATGGATTCAGAGACAGTCAATGCAGCTCTGGAACATACAGATGCTGAGGCCCAGGATGTAGAGGTTTAGCGCCTACAGTGACAGGTACAGTGGATGTGTTGACAAGCACCCAAACATTACCATCTTACCAACGCTACTATCTGGGTACCTGCACCCTCTCATTTAAATCTAGGTTTGGTTCACACTAAATGAGAAGCATTTTTTCATCCTGGATTAGTACTTCTGCTGAACTTGAAAGAGGAACCTCACTTCACTCAACAAAGAGTTGCTAAAATATACCACAGATATGAGTGCTTCAAGGAAATACCTCAAGTTAGATTGCTAACAGAAGTGACAGGGATTTCCAATTTGCATGATATGCCATGATAAGACTTACCTCCTTACTTGTTTTGTCCATCTTGTCCAGGTAAACAAGTATGTATTTCGAGTGGTTTGGTTTTGGGGTTTTTTTTTAATACAGTTTCCTCGAAGAGAAGCCCTTACTGATGTTTTGCCTTCACAGGCTACCAAGTGCATAAACAGAGACCTATACTGAAAAGCTTTTAAACGACAGAAGCATGATCTATGAAGAGCTGGAAAGGAATCGGACTAAAACCAAGGTCAAGTGACTCACCTTAGAGCAGACAGCAGGCCAGCTAGGAATGCAGTGCAGATCCCGTGACGTTAGGTCAAGTGCTCTGTAAAACACTCCACAACTGCCTTTTTGAAGAACTTCTTGGATTCTTGGTGTTTTCCTGAAACAAGTAACAGTAATGAAAAAGTTAACAGAGTTTTTTAAATTCCAAAGCATTCCCTCCTACGATTCCCCATATAGTACTCAAAGCCTACAACAGGGTAGCACGTGAGTTGCAGTGACCAAAGCATACAAACCTATTTGTTGTGGTTTAACCCAGCGGAGAGCTACAAACAATACAGCCCTTTGCTCACTCCCCCCACCCAGTGCGATGGGGGAGAGAATTGGGGAGAGAAAAAGAAAAAAAAAAAAAAGGTAAAATTTGTGGGTTGAGATAAAGACAGTTTAATAGGACAGAAAAAGAAGGATTAATAATAACAATAACAAGAAGAAGAAGAAGAATTTTGGGAGAGCTGTCCCGGCTGTGTCCCTTCCCAGCTTCTTCCTGGCAGGGCATGGGAAGCTGAAAAGTCCTGACTAGTGTCAGCACTGCTTAGCAGCAACTAAAACCTCAGTGCGTTATCAGCACTGTTCTCACACTAAATCTAAAACTCAGCACTAAGCCAGCTGAAACCAGGACACTATTTTTCTCCATCGCTAGCATTGCTAGATTTTCCTCTTAATCTCCTATTAGCTATGCACACCTATTGTATTAACATTTGACATAGACTTAGCGTAGCGTTCATTATGAATAACATGCTTAAATGGGTTTGTCTTTACTCTGAAGGGCTTACAACTGAAAGACAGACAGCAGGAGAAGCAATGCTGCAAGGAAATGCAGAGATAAATACGTACGATACATCCAGATCAAGTTTCTACCACCATATCATATTAGCAATTAAGTCAAGCCTAACACACAGCTGGGTCCAGCTGCAGAACACAGCCCTGTCCTTCATGCACTGAGAGCATGCAGACCGCTCACATGAACAACGTCTCCAACTGCCGAGTACAACCCTAGTGACTTACACCAGCAACCCTACTTACGTAGTTAGTGTTACACTGCTCCAATGAACAACCCTTGAAGGGAAGGGGGAAGGCAAAGCAGGGAAGCAGGAACACGGCTGGAAGCAGAGAGGCACGCCAACTGGCCCGTGACAGGCTTCCTCATATAAAACAGTGGAATTCCACCAATTCCAGCAGTATTATGCCATTTCACGCTAGCAAAGGACCAGAACCAGTATCTACCACATTTTACCAGATTCAGAGGTCTTTCATACCTGAAGGCTTTGCCACGACCCAAATAACCTCAAGAACATCAAGCGTCCCATTCAGGTGCTGGTGTAAACCCTCACATGGTACTCCTTCTCAAGGCAGGAGAGGGCCAGACCCCCCCGACAGAACAGCCCTTAAGCGCAGTCCTTTGAACTGCTTTTCCCTGGCTGCCAGAAGACACAAATACGGTTGTAAAGCGCAAGGTTGTGCGGCAGGACTTCTTTTTTCCCTCCCCCTTCTGAACAGTAAGGCTCCTGACTTACATGAGGTCAGACCTTACTCCTTAGTCTTTTCCCACCTCATTCACCTGACAACCTCCTCCACAACAGACATCTTATCAGACGTGACTGATTGCTGTAATCTGTACTCTGGGCAGCCATTAAGCAAATTACCTGAATCATTGCAAGGATTAGTCTCATTAACACATGATTAGCATCAAATTAAAATAATGAGTGTTTAACTTCTGATGTCTTCCAGTTGTTTGAACAGCTTGATCAGCCACACCAGGCTGGCAGGGAGGTGGTGGGTGTCAAAGAGTCAGTGAGGAAAAAAATAAAAATAAATAAAAAGGTAGGCTGTACCACACAAGACAGACTGCAGCTGACTTGCGGAACAAAGCACAGTCGCTTTCAGAGCAAGCTCTGGGCAAAGCTCACCACCAGCAAAGAGCAGAGGCAACTGGCCAACCCCAAACCCACGCTCTGCTTAACAAACACGTAACGCCATCTCGGCTCTTCGGGAGCAAGGTTTCACACGCTAATAGCGGCATCACCTGCCTCGCCACCCCTAGCTGTAACCTTCCCGAGGCAGTTGCGGTGACAGCTAGACACGCTAAACAGCAGGGGAGCCAATGCCTATGATTTCAATGCCGGCCCTAAAATTGACAGTCTGAGGCGAGTCGATACCTTCATTCTTGGTCGCCCCTGGCTGCTAAGGCACACTGTCTTTTCAAAATCAAACCAAAGCAGGCCCAAAGGTCAGCCAAGCTTGTAGCTGGAGCAGCCCGCACGCTTCCTGACAGCAACAGGCTTTTTCCCAGGCACACTCCAAGCTCCCCTCTCGTCCACCTCGGTAGCAGCGGTTTGCCACGCTGGGCCCTTCAGCGGGAGCAGCGGAGAGACGCTGCTCTCGGCGCGCGCAACGGGTGAGCCCAGGCAGCGTCAGGCTCTAACCTGGGTTCGGTTTAATTCCGGTAGCCACCTGCTGCTGTTCTGCGCCCCGCAACGCAGGGGCAAGGAGCCTCTCCACAGCTCCGATCACCGCCTTCAGGGGCCAGAGCATGCCTTGACAGCACGGACCGATGTTACTCAGAGCAGAGCTGAGAAGCCTCTGAACGCACCTCCTCCCCAGCAGCTCCTTTTCGCTTCTTCCTGCCTTGCAAAGCCTTGGTACAATTGGGTGCAGCCCCTAACAGGGCAGAGCTTTATCCCCGTCTCAGCCTCCGGCAGTTGCAAATGGTCACGACTGGGGGCAGGGGTTATAAAAGCTTCATCTCCATTACAGTTCTAGTGCAAAATAAGAAAGTTTTCAAGTAAATTTTGCAACTGTCACGGCTTGCTGACATGGGTTCCATTTCCAGAGCAGTTTTGGTACAGGTTACCTAGTAACGTTTTGGAAGGAACTAAGTCAGAAATATCTATTCTATGTGTGCACTAAATGCAATTGAATTCGTACGAGGGGGGGAATTAAAATAGGGAGAGCTTTGACCCGTGGCTGGTTCTTCAGGTGCACTTAAGCAACACGAGGCGAGAACCCTCCAGCCAGGGGCCTGGACTAAGGGAAGCCATGAGCAGAACCCAGCCAGCACATTGCATCCATGCCTCTGCACCAGCTGCTCTCATCTGCCCCCACCTGCACCAAATCACTTGCTCCTGTAGGCAGAATTGAATTAAACGGCCCCTTGCTTCACCACAGCCTGTTTACACTATGTTCCTTTCTTTTGTGGTTAAAATTGGACTTGGGGCCAGGGGATCAAACCTGTCTCAACTACAGCAAAGAACTATGTGAGCAGTTACAGTCACTGTTTCCATCAGCGGAGGCTGAACAGCCATTTTTTGCTGTTTGTTCATTCTCTTTAATCGCTCAAACCACCAATCTGCTTGGACTCTGTCTTAGTTATGAAGCAGCTTGCTATCACTGCCTGGAGCACCACCCTTGCAAAGCCCACCAGCCAGGGCGCAACCGCAAGCAGCAGAGAACTTCACAAAACCATTCCTCTTCCCTGTCAGTCGAGGTAGGCTGTTAAAATCGTGTTTCACCGCTCGGTATTTTCAAGGTGATGTGCAAGATTGCCCAGAAAGTGCAGTTCTTCCTGTAGCAGGTTTACCATAGCAAATGTTTTGAAGAAATGTAGCACTTAAGCATTCAGTGCTTAGCATGTCAGTACTCAACTCTCCAATTCAGGTCATTTTACCTGCACTAAATCCTGCGCGCGTCTGTTCAGTGTCACCCTTATCACCGGGAAGGTCCTCCCTCCTGCAAGCCCATTAAGTCCCCAAGTCATTCCCTTCTCAGAGCACAGAAACAATTCTCCAAATCCCATGGTCACACAGGAGAAATCTGACTGCTGCTCCTCTTCAACCCATGTACACAGCCCTCAGCATTCAACAAAAAACAGCTTGTCTAATTTTAGTGGTGTTGAGGCTTGTCTCCAGAAGGTGCTAACAAGATTTTGAACAGCAATTAGCTATCGTGCATTAGCTACCGCATTATGAACTAGGAGTATGCAACTTGTTTTTTTTTTCCCCTTCTCTGTCAGACCACTTTTTCCTTCTCTGGACAATGAGAATGGTGGCACAAACTTGCGTGCCTTACACTTGCAACCGAAACACCCACATCAGTCAGGACTTGCTAAACGGGCGGAAGCCTCAGTACAGACACACTGTAAATCCAGCTGCTCTCCTACCTCTCAAGAAAGCCTATGGTCTACTTGTCCTCCTCAAGCACGCTCCACAGTCCAAGGAGAAAGAGTTAACACGTCCATTTAATTGCTTGCTTTGACAGCACTTTTCCAATCTCTCAGATTTTCACCAATGCCAGCTCACAACTGTCAGGCAAAGCTCACCGGTGCAAACTATCCCACCCGTTACACTGGCAACAAAGGATTTACTCGGCCAAATTCTATCTATAAGTGAAAACTGCACAATTAAGCCTACGACAACTTCACAATGAAAATGAGTATTTACTGTCCCACAAGCAAAGAATTCACTGGATTCCTCTTGGTTAACACTGACATTCAAGAGGTTTATAACTACCAATGCCAAACTCAAAAGAAATTGGAACTTCTTTGCCATCTGACAGTGAGACTTTGCTTGTGAGGCCAAGTAGCTAAGTTTGAATGAGCCCCCTTGATTTAGTATGATTTGGTTTGGTGTTTTGTTTTGTTTTTTTTTTTAAACCAAGGCTTTTGCTGTTGCATTTACTGAGGGGAAAAAGAAGGGGCTGTTGGGTATTTTCATGAAACTCATGCTCCATTTCAGTTACATCTTGTGCACAAAAGTTGGCAGGTCAAAAGGGTAAGTGATTTATGAAAAATTCAAAATCAAATTAAATATGTTCTGAACGTTTTAAAACATAAGATTCACTGTTTTAAGGATTTTTCTCCACGCTTCTATTTCCATTTTTGAGTCATCTCCAATGCTAAAGAGGGCAAAGCCAAAAATCACATCACTGTGAATAATATTGGAAAGCATTTTGCTTCAAAACCTCTCCTCGATCTGGTATCTTGTTAACAGATCACCTCTTTTCTCTGTTTTTTTTTTTT
>VZTL01013800.1:65547-77670 GCA_013400535.1 Scopus umbretta
GGGGGGGAAATCTCTATTTTGAACTATATTTATGTACCTGTTAGAATGCAGACATCATTCCTGCTTCTCCTAGGTTATTCTCATTCAAGTTCATTCAAACATTTGTTAATGAACAGTAAATCTTTAGACTACTTAGAATTGCTCTGTTTAATAAACTGTGTGCCTTTCATCAACATTACTCAAAACTCAAACTCATTTACAAAAAAATCCACATCAGTCTGAGAGAAAAATGTATTCAACTCTTACGAAGATCTTGGCAGCACAACACAGGTTCAGACAAGACTGAAACATTTAGGATCATAAGCAGAGTCAGATTTTTGAAGGGCTTCATTTTAGAATCTTAATACACACAGATTTCCACAAGCTAGACTAGCCTAAAGGGTAACGTGTGCACCGTAGGTGCCTGAAGTGCTAGAGGGATGCTAGATACCAAGCACTTTCGAGGTACTTCTAAGTGGTATGAGCCGTTTAGAGGGAGAAGACTGAAGGCAGCTTCAGCTTTTGCTGATTTTGCTCAGGAATGAGCCCAGACAGAATGATTTTCCACAGGATCACAGTACGAGTACGCCTCAAGTCCCTCATTACTATTTAAAGACTGGATCTTTCTGTGCTCGTGCTTCATGCTGCTGCTTGTGTAAAGGTATGTGGAATTTCACATCCGGGTCACGATTCCAACTAACTTGGCTGCAAAAGTGTTCCTGTCTAGCTACAGTATTGAGCCAAATCAGGGACTCTCTGAAGACAAGAGTAGATTACAGGCCAGATGAAATAAAAAAAAATAATAATTAGTTAGGAGGCAACTGCATCTATCTGGCAGGTTTTGGAATAACAGAGAAAAAGCATGAAAGGCATCGCCGTTTAGCAGAGACCATCACTTGACAACTGTGAAAGGGTCACACAGAACGCTGGGTACCACCCTCTGGTTCACTGAGGTTAGCCCATGTTGCTAACCCCATACCTGCCTCTTGCTGTTCATACAGAGAACTCTTTTTGATGAGCAAAGTGCAGATTAATCCAAATTAAATTAAAAAGCCTAGCAGATTTAAGAAAGTGAAGTGGAAGAAGCATTCACCTAAAGGTCAGAGCGCTCTTCTAGCAGTCTGTTTTAAACTGGCAGTCTGGATTTTGCACTTCAAAACCATCTCTTTTCTAACAATAAAGATGTAATATAGGAAAAGTTTTCTCATCAGTTGGATTTTTTTTCTTTTTATATGTTATATTTTTCCCCAAAACCTGCAACAACAGATGCTGTGGTCTATTTTAGACTACAAGAAACTTCACCAGATCCCCTTTTTGATCCATCGCGTTCCCCGTCCAGCAGAATAAACAGCCTGCTTCCCACCCCACCACAGCACATCACAGCACCTGCTGCGACAGGGCTCGGGATCTCTGAATGCTACAATCCTGAAGTGCCTGGACTTCCTCCAAAAAACCCCCAAACAAACCCCAAAACACAAAATGGAAAAGCTGCAGCTGAGGGTCCTGCCTTCAGAAACTCTCCAAGACTCTTGACGCTACCAGACCAGTTGAGTGAATCCAGCTGAAGCCACACAGGGATATGCCCAGATGCAGTCTCAACACGTGTATCCTGCTGCCTCGTTGGGACTCACCTCCGCATTTTGCTAACTTTATTCCTTCTTTATTCTCAAGGTCATTTCTTGTTTATTTAATCATGCATTGTGCTTGCAGACTGATGGGTCTCTCAATCCCCAGGCTGGTTTCTTAACTTTAAATTAGTTTCCAGTAAAGCAGGGCTTGTACCTCACAGGAGAAAAAGCATTGTTTTTAACACACTTGTAACTAATGCTGCCGGTCCTTGGGGAGGTTCAAAGGACCTCAAAGGCAATAGTTCTCTGCCCAGGAGCAAAGAAGCCATTACAGCTTGTACTAGAAGATTTAATAGGTGTCATAATTTATCATGTAAACCGAAAAGTGTTTCTTAATTAAGTGCGTACGTTAATGAATTTTTTAATTTGATCCCTGTAAGTACCTTGCTATACTAATTGCAATATTCTACACATTAGTCATCCGCTGTTGCCCTTGGCTATTTTCTACCCTGAGAGGGAGAGATAGAGCTTTTCAGTTAAAGTTCATTTAACTCTTTCCACCCAACGAATTAAATTTCCTGTTATTCACACTGGGGAGTGACAGCTGCATTTCAGTCCTCGAGCGCTTGAAGGATAGCATTTTGCATACACATCAGCCTGGGTCTTGGCACGGTCTCCCACACAGAGGGGAAGAGAGAGAAAGGAGGGAGAAGTCACACGATAGATCCACAGAGGAAAAACATCACCTCGCGTTGCAAGAGACTAGGCGTTTGCTCCTGGCACAGGGAATAGGTGTAGTACAGGAGGATTATGAGCGATGGACGCTTCCTAGCTTGCTTTCAAATGCAGTGACTGGGGTTCATTTCATTACCTTGATTACAAACGGCAGTAAATGACAGATGTTTTCCAACCTGCAGATTGTTCCAGGTGTCGACGTGTGCTTCAGTGAGGCGTCGGCTTTTCCGATACTTTTCGCTCACACCCAAAATTCAAGAGCAAGAGGTTGGGAAACTTGGTTGCCACTGAACACCCAGAGAGTGGAAGGAAAGAAGCAGCAGCTGAAGGTATGGCACATGGCTCATCCACTTCACTAACTACTACAGGAATTTGTTTTCCAGTTGGTATAGACAAACCGTCAAGACACAAAGCAGTACTGAGGTAGCCGACAAAGCTGACAAGCATCTCTGACAAGTTTGTGCTGTAGCTAATTTCCGCTACCTGAATAGCTTACAGGGGGGCTTCAAAAGTCTCTTGAACATTACAGACTACAAAGCCTATTTTCTTTCTGCAGGGATACTCCTCTGTGGCTCTTCATGTTGTTTACAAGGGGCGCTAGAAATTGACAGCTCCTCACCTCTAACAGGATCCTTTGCGAACACAGTTAAACGAAGTAGTCAGACCCCTCCAGACTCAACAGCAAGACAAGAGAAAGCAGAAGGGTTATACCCACGACCGGACAAGAAGTTGGTGCAACTCTAAACACACAGCTTCCTTCTTAGCCATATTCTTCACGTTTTAATTTTTTTCTGCTTCTGGAGTTTGCATAAAGGAATTCAGAATTCCAACTTAACAATGACTCCATATGGGAGAATTTTAGATTTTCAGAGTAAACCTTCTTCAGTGTTCTTTTGGGAAAAAAAAAGAAAAAAAAAATTTCTTATTTTCCATCCTGTCTGCCACCACCAAGGTGTAATATGTGGACAACACAAACCCTCCCTTTCCCAGTGGCTGTTGCTATGACATAGAAGAAACAATTAATAGCAGCTAGTCATCATCTGCTGAAGCACATCAGTCCTCACAGTCTGCATCTACGAAAACGACTGAAAGGAACACAAAGGCTTCCCTCCAAATGCTTCTTAGCTCGCATGCCAGATAGGTATTTACAATGAAGTCTTCGTCGTATATAAACTGTCGCTCTCCAGAACCGAGAGAGATGAACCCTCCTGGGTTCTGGACTACGAACGAGGAAGCGCAGCGCTTACTTACAGCTTCTCAAAGCCCAGGGAAATCTACTGCGACTTCGGAGCCGAGCTTCGTTAGGCCTCTCGCAGTCCTAGCAACAGTCGTTTCTGAAGCCCGTGGAGTAAGTCACTATGCTTAGCCCATAAAAGACAGGCTGACATACCACAGAGCATCTCCCCATTCCACACAGTTTTTGCAAATAGATGCGCGATCACCCTGCTAAGAGATCGGCAATGGGGAAGCAATGCGTGTGCACGTGATTTACCCGAAGCACAGTTCTTTGCAGGATCAGGACCTAAGCTATACTAGCATAACTCTGCCTGCACTTTACATCTCTTTCAGAGTTACAGGCAAATAGAAAGAGAACAGAAGAAAGCCCTTTCCTGCCTCATCATCTCTAATACTGAATTACTTAAGCGCCTGGCTGTAAAGCCCGCAGCTCTGGCTCTTCCTCTGACGAACCCCCAGACTTGTGCAGTGAAGCGCTGTAAGCGTGTGTCAATACTGACTCCTGCCCACGCATTGTCCCCCACCCACCACTAACGCAAAGGATTCCAAATTCAGGTAGAACCAAGCAGGCCCCGTCCCAAGCGTGGACAGTTGCAGCGCGACTTCCCTCAGCGGAGAGCCGACCAGATCTGACGGCTGAGGCTGTCAACCTTTTATTATCTCAAGTGTTACACTACCCTACAGCTTATCATTCCAGCTGAATGCTTTCTGCTACACCTGCTGTCAGCCTTACACAGTAGCCACACCTGACTCATTCTATGTTAAGATCCAGCAGCAACGGCTCTAATTATTGACTTGGAATTAAACCTGCCTCTGAACTCGGGAAGACAGGAACGCACCGCAGCAGCTCAGCATTCGGTTTGTCTCCCCCCGCCACTTCTGAGCGTGTTATGGGTTTGCTTCTGCCGGAAGTTCTCCTGACAAGCTTACACATGCAATTAAGTGGATTACATGGAACGTGTTTAAATAGCCTAGGAACTTCCGAGGCCAAGGCGGCTTTGTATAGCAGCGCTGCATCACTCATTCACTTCCCCGCTTGCAAGCCTAGCTTGTGAAATTAATAGCAACAGCACAGCATAACACACTTCAAGGAAGTGAGACTCTTTACATGGGTGGCTGTCACCTGCTTTTCAACAAATTTCACAGAGTGTTGCCTACAGCATCCCGTTGTATTAGATAAAATGCATCCTGACACCTTTCTTACTGTATTATGCTCGACTGCTAAAATATTGAGATGCAGACCTCCCTCTTAATTTTTTTTTTTTTAAAAAAGGAAACACTGTCTAGTAATTGCCAGAGGTTAGATCTTGTTGGTTGATAGCAGATCCTGTCTGCGCAGTCCTACAAATGCCAAAGGTTGCTGATTACAACCAGTTCTAAAAAGCTTCTTCTTCTCAGGTGGCTTGACAACTAATACAGTTCTTTCTGATGAGTTAAGGAGGTGCTGCCTGCTATCGACTATTTCAAAGTCAGTACTCTGGCTACCGTGCAACAACACCGCTCCACATGAGCTATGCCGGCATCAGTCGACTCGGCCCTTACCATCAGCTGACATGTTCTGGACTTCCAGCCCAGCACATTGAAGTTTTAACGATCAGATGAAGTCAAAAGTGCTTTCCCCTATAAAAATTAATCCTATCCTCAGCTGACCAGTATTCATCTAGTTCCGATAAGCTCAGCAGAACTATCACAAGGCATTTCATCGGGGGAGGATTGGGCCAAGCACAGGCAGAGCTAAGAGCTTGCTAATGGCAAAATAACCTCATTCCTCTAGCTCCACAATCCGAGTAAGACAAGAGTTAGAGAAATGGTATTTATCTTTTAGAGAGTTCTGAAGAGAGTAAAAGCAAGTAATTTTCAAAGACTTTCCAGAACGCATTAGTGAAGCACACCGCAGGTAGACCTGTCAAAAAGTTACCTTCACCACTACGCTTACCATATGTTTATGCAGACAGACGTTACACATATTTTTATCCCAGCGTCGGATCTGACACGACAGCATCAAACAGAGCTCACTAAGTTCGTCACTCAGGCAATCACAGTCTCTCCATATTTCTACTTAGCTACTCCTGCTAATGCTATTGCCATTACAAATTATCTTCTCCTTTTGTATGCACGATACTTTCAAAGACACTATCCAAAGATAAGAACAATAAAGAATGTACAAAACTATAAACTCATGCTTCAACTTAGACACTCCAGGAATCAATTTTTCCACGGTGCAGCTATCTCTGGGAAAAATAGATGGCCTTCTCTCCCAAGTGCCTTGCACTTTTTTTTGAGTATCTACATCTGTATGAATCCCCATTTTGATCTTGTACCAATTTTCACAGGTGTGAAATCGTTACATAAAGTGCGATGCAACAGGAAGCACCAAGCTCATGATACTTCTCTCTCATCAAGACCATCTGGATCATATTTTTAGCTGGTGTAAACTCACAAAACACCACTGACATCACAAGATGCATGCCAGATTTACACCAGGTAAGAACTTGGCCCTCTTTTGTCTTGCATGATCCGCTGCGCTTCCTATCATACCACAGTGCTGACTGAACATGCAAGACTTGATGAGAGTGAGGCTATTTTACAGACATCTGTCCCTATCGAAAGGAAAAGTGGGTATTCGTTTTCTCAGTAAGCTTTGGGAAAGCTTAAGGCAACTCAAGTACAACAACAGTACAAGTACAGCTTTCAGATTTTGACCAGCTTTTGCAGAGACTCTCCTGCCTTCAGCTGGACATCATCATTCCAGGCCTCCTCCATTCTGCTGCGGCTGCCTCGGTCTGCGGCAATCTCGAAAGCACTTCTGCAAATGCGGGAAGAGTGGCTCTAGGTTAAGCAAGCACTGCATATCAGTCTGCAGTTGTTCTCCTCATCATCCTTCTGATAAAATAACCTGTGTGCTATTTCTTTATGAATTGTTCCTGCGTCAGAATAGAACACTATCAATTCTTTGTAGAGTAACATGGAGATACCCATGGCTTACCCGGCTATCTGCATGTTACTTTTTTAAGCATGCATGCCAACCTAATTGCGATCCCTAAGAATTACCTAAATGAAAATAAATCATCGAAAAAAAGAGCAGAGAAGCACCTTTCTCACTCATGGGTTTATTTTCCCCTATTCTCTTGACCCTTCTCACGGTAACAGTGAAAAAAGACTGGAGGGAGAAATGGTCGCTACATATCATAAAGGTGAGTAAAAAGAAAAATTGAACCATATGCTTTTCTGTAATGTCAATACAAGCCAAATGCCAATACACATTAATCCCACAGACACCCTGACTGCTCTTTAAGTCATAGATAAGTCATATATTTATCAGTTGTTCCAAGATAACCCTCCTCCTCTATCAGTCCCTTTAATACTCACTACAATACAAGGACTACAGTTTTAGGGACTTAAGCACAGCCCCCTCATCCCCACTGACACAGCTGCTTCTTGACTTCTGGAGACGTGTACAAACGAGCCGCGTACAAACGAGGCAGAGGCCCACCAGCATAGGTAACACCGTACTGTGAGGCTCTTTGGTAGGTTTTGTCTCTTAGACAAAAGCTATTCCCTGGCAATTCCCAGCAACCAGGCAGAAGACAAAAAACTTGAAGCTCCCTGACATCTGGTCAACCTCCTAGAAATGCCCTTTGACAGAACAAAATCAAACTCCAGTCTCTGAAATAAATCCAGTGAAGTTTTTACATGCAGTCGTTAATTGTATACCCAGCATCCCCACAGAGCAGATGACAGGTGCCCTAGACACTTTTTGCTCTCGCTGAACAGCATCTAATGCAAAAGACATCTGATCTGCCACCGAAAGCAGCAGTAAGTGGGTTGATCAGAAATGACATCTGAGCCAAATGAGCTAATTAGTTTACAGGATTTCCCCTTTCTCCTCCCAACAACAACAACAAAAGTCGATTTGTCTTTTCCCCTCAGCTTAAGGTCTCACTATAGGGTGCCATCCTATTGTTGAAACTATAGCCTGACAGTTATAAAATAGATTAAATGCATGTGTTGGCAATTCCACCAAAGCAGGCACATCTGCTGCTGATAAACACTGTCAGTTCTTTGTCAAGAGAAACACAGTAGCCCCCATTTAAAAATAGTAATAATAAAATAAAATTTAAAAACCAAAACAAAGCAAAAAATAAGAAAAAAACAAAACAAAACAAAACCAACCGAACAAGCAAGCAGCTTCCACCTAGGTAGGAAACTAGCACTAGCAAACTGGGACAGGGCAAGCCTGAGGCTTTGAAACTAACAGATTCATTAACAAAGTGCAAGGGCTTCCTTGAATTCATTTCTGTTTACGTTGTGGTGGTGACTGGAAGCTCCAATATACCTAAGGAAGTCACAGTCACCGCTTCAAGTAAACCCACCGCATCCAACCTCAAAACCGCCTCTGAAGCCCAACGGAAATCCCCACGCAAGCACAGCAGAGACACGGCATCCACGCTCCTCCCAGTTCCTCAGGCTGTGGAGCCGAGAGGACACACAGCTAGAGACCAGGCGCGGCCCCTTCAGGCTGCCAACAGCCGGGAGAGGCGAGGCTGGCAGCAGGCACGCGCTCCTCGCCTCCCGTCGCCTGTTGGCCGTAGGCCTTACCGGCGCAACACAGGCCCAGCCCCGCAGCTCAAACGTGTCCGCAGCTACGCTAGGTGCGGCTTTCAGAGCCGCAGTCTCACTACTGCTTAGGCGCAGCATGGAGACGAGCGAGAAGTACAACGGGACCGGTGGACAAAAAGGGGGCCTGTATTACCCTCATCTGCTCCCACTCAGTTCTCGGGCAGAGCGGCAGCAACGCACTGTTCGTCCATTGCTTCAGCCAGCCCTTTAAATGCTGAACAGCACTCTTACTGCTATTTCTTCAAGTCTAGAGGAAAACTCAAATCTTGCGGTGCAGCAGTGACACCATTGGCAAAATTAAAGAAGTGCAGTGGCTACTAGTTTCAGAGAGATTATGGTATTTATACTCAGAAAAGCAGAGTGAGACAGTTTCAGTGAAAGATGGGTGAACTATGAACTAGCAGTGAAGCATTCTGCGGCTTGACGACCGAATGGTGCAACTACTGCCGGATCACAGGTAACAGATCCAGACGCTTCCAGCTAGTGGAGCAACTCATGCCAGTATTTGCCAGAACCTACATCACCAATTCACCATGAATTTTAACCGAAGCTTGGAGACTGGACTGTAAATAATTCATTTGCACACAATATCAGAGCTGCCACTGACTTAAAAGTGATCTACAAGAGGTTTATGCTGCAGCTGGACAGAAACACCCCTTAACCTACTGTAACACCAGAGTGGCCTGAAACACAGGCCCCAAGTCACCCCCGCAACAGCTCTTTCCAACTCACTCGCAAAGCAGAAGATCCAGCCCCCTGTGACACAAGGCAGTGGCGGCACTTGCGCACCCTAGCTCCACACCACGACACAGAGCAAGATGAGAAACAGAAGAGGTGACAACCACAAGAACGAGCCAAAGTTCCATCCCTGACTTTGTTTAACATCATCGGAGTACTGCATTTGGTCATGCGCACGCTGTCGAGCTGTTGGGACCACTGTGAAGCACTTCCGAGGCCCAGCTGGGTGCTTTTCCCGGGAGAGCCATCGGCACACCAACTGAGCTGTTTGAAAACATGCAGGCAGGCTCGACAATGACTTTCAAGGACTGTTGCACTATGCTGGATTTGAGGGGCCAATCATCTTTTCAGCAATGGTTTTAACTAATTAGAACCAATTTATGCAATTTTAATACTTAATATTAAACCATTTAATATGTAGTTTATATAAGCATAGGTTTTAATAGGTCTTAAAAGAGCTATTAACTTGAATAGGACAAGAGTTACGCCCCCCTTCCAGCAAAGTAAGAGCAGACTTGGGTCTGACTTCTTGATGCCACACCAAAACTTTTAAAAATTAAGAGCAAAACAGCACATGGAAATAGCTGGTTCACAAAAGTAAAGCTATTAGAGGATGCTTATGGATATAAAAACAAGTTAGCTTGCACAGCAAACTGTGACTATAGCTTATCACAAGTTACATGTGGTCGCCTTAAAAAAAAAAATTAATTGGCAGAATTTCTCATGGCTTTTCTCGCTATTTTACATGTAGAGGACAAGGCGAGCAACAGGATAACACCCTGCATTTGGGCTCTGAGCACATGGGGTTCAGCTGTCAGCTGCACTATCGACACATTAGGTAACTTGGATTCTCTTCGCATCCTGTGCCTCATCTTCCTCTGCTGTATAAAAGGCCATTGTGATATTTGTATTCCCTACAAAATACTTCAGGAGCATTGATTTTAAAATGTATATAAGTACAAGGAATAATAATAGGTATTTTTAATTTTAATATTAATATTTGACTGAGCAGCACTTGAGAAACTTGGGTCTCGAAGACAAACTCGCTGACTACAGCACACCAAAAGCAGGAAAAAAACAGAGCACAAAGTTCTTCTACAGTCGTTACCGGGCTGGAGCAAGGGAACGCACACCGTTCCGCAGTTTCAGCATCACAGCCATTTTACACAGGTCCCGATGAGAAGAGCTCCTAAAGTCATCTTGCTCGCAGGCATCATTCGCACGGCCGCACACCTGTCAATAGTACACCTGCCCACGACAGCAGAAAGGATTTGGTGACACTGAGCATCTCCTCCAGCCTCCCGCTCCTAAGTGGGGCACTGTTACTCTATTGCTGTCACCACATTGGGCTGCTCTGACTTCTCAGGATGACCCAGCGTGGGGTTTACTTCTTCCCCAGCCTTTTCCATCTCCTTCACAGGTTCGGTACGTAAGGCCAAGCGGAGGACTCTGCACGTGAAAGCGTTTCATCCGCAGCAGTCAACTGCTTCTCTGTGACTGCGCACAACATGAAATACGTCCTCCTTATGAAAGTGAAAGTGAATTTACACAGGCAAAGTAATCGCTGAAGGAGGAGCGATCCAATGCAAAGGTCCCCTTTTTGTCTGCAGGACAGACAACACTTGATTAAAATCGGAGGTAGGAAGCAACATTAGAGCTCCTCTCAGCAGGCTCTACCTGTTCTGCCCTCAAACCCTGCCTGGGGCGACCGGGGCAGAGGTTCAGGACAGCGTCACAGACAACTTTCTGTAAGAAGCCGCCACCTGCCTGCCACCAATCTGCTTTTGAGTTAATTTTGCTTCTAACCTCACTTTCCATAAGCGTCCAGGCTATGATGCCCTTATTTTTTTCAGTTTCAATGTTTTTGGAGGAAGACCGAGACGGCCCAGCAAGATCGATGGTGACGAAGCACATCATGCAATGGCTTCGTATCCACCTGGTCCGTTAGTGCAAGCACGAAGGCTGGAAGGCAGAGGGAGGTTCAGACTGGATGCTTCCGAATTAACACACAGGTAAGGCTGAGGAGATTTCATGTCTCATTATCCCCAAGAGGAAGTGGGGGAACCAGGCATACAAGAGACAGAAGGGATCCCAATGTACCCTTAATCTATAAATATTTAAGTAGTCCCTCCTCCCCCTCTCCTCAACAACATATGCCAGTGTCTCCTCCAGCTCATAAAAGCCAATTCCCTCCTGCTGTTTCTGAGCACCAGAAGTCTCAGAGTGGTGATTAGTGGATTACGTGCATCATAGGGACTGACTCCAATCACTTTCCCCTTGCAAATTGCTCAACTTCAATGCAGCAGCACAGAGCAGAGTGGGCTTTGTCACTGGGGCCTGGTCCTCATTATGACCAGGAGACTTCAGGAGTTTGTTTACATGGCTGGAACATCATCCTCCTGGGCAGCTAATCAGCCTTTCCCCAGGGTTTCTGCTCTTTGAATACTTAAGAGTAATCACCACCAGCTATCTACACCAAGAGTAGCATCTAAGCAATTTCACCAAGTCAACTGACAACAGCTTGAGGTAATATTAGCCCCCTTATATGAAGACAAGTGCTCTCCACACAAGGATGCTGGAGCTTAGCACCACTCAATAAATCAGAGCAACATCCTGGAAAGCTTGCCATTAGTTCTGAGCCATTAATTTTTGCTGGGTCTTTGACACAACTGTTTGAGAGCACTATAACCTGCTCTCTGAAAGTTAAATTATAAAGAGCAACTTCCCTGAAGGTGCTAGTCTACTAACCCATTTAAGTCCTTGGCTAAGCATCTAAAATAAATCACTGGAGAGCTGCAAGGCAGAAGGTTTCCTACCGTGCATTATGTGAGAATAAGCCATTCCCTCTCAAAACAAACCCCAGCTGGGAAACCTTTGGCCCTAAGCCATACCTTCACAAGATATTCCATATAGTACTGCACCAGCCAAGTGAAACGAGCCACCTTACCCTATATAGCTCCGCGTAACAACATCTTCCTCTGAGGTCCCTTCCAGTACGTTTTCTTCACAATGATTAAACGCCAAAGAGATTAAAAAAATACTGGAAAGCATTTGCCTCAAGGTCCTCTACAAATTTGGCTGCTAGTAAAACTGAATCCATGGTTGCATTCTTATGGCCATGCTATTCTCTGCCAGAGACACCTATCAATTGGGAGTCTCGTTTTTTTGTTTGGGGTTTGGTGAATTTTGGTTGGTTTGTTTGTTTTGTTTTTTTCTCCACACTCCCCTCCCCCCCCCCCCCACAAAA
>VZTL01013800.1:77713-94263 GCA_013400535.1 Scopus umbretta
CCCCCCCCCCCCCCCCCCCAAAAAAAAAAAAATCCTGTCCCACTTTATGGCAAAACAAGGCCTCATCAAACTATGGACTCAAACCTCCAAGACATTTAGCTGAAGGTCCAGGATGAGAAACCACAGCTGTGATGTGCACAAGTCTTCTTTCACTCTGGGAAGATCAACTCGAGATCATCTGCACTACACCAGCTTTCTGTGCGCAGGTCTGGACCCATCTGCCCACCGCACGGCACCGTAACATTGCTCTCAGAGTTTTCAGCACTCTGTGCTTCTGGATGAGGCTGTAATGGGAAATCCTAATTAAAGGCACAGAAGGAAAAAGGCCTTCCAGACAATTAATAATCAACCTAGCGTTAGGTTAAAACCGCGTTTTAATTGGACTGTAATGAGGCAACAATGTATCTCTGATTCCATTCAAAACTGAAAAGCCTGCTTCAGGTAAATGAAACCAGTGTGTTCATAAAGACGGGTAGTTATCAACCTTGTTCCATATGGCACCATAAATTATAAAGAGCAGGTAATGAAGCAGTGCCGAAAAGTAAGTACCTCACAATACCAGTTTCCTTACATCTCTCAGCGGGGGCGTTGTCTCACCGCAACGACCATGCAAGTACTCTAAAAGAACAAACAGTTCGGTCCGCCTACCCTTTACTAAAATATGAAGAGTAGGATTTATGGGTTTGTTACTTTCCTTCCCTAGAGAAAACCTTGCAAGGATTTTACTGTCCCGGCATGAGAACAGAGTAACTGACTTCCTATCTGCGGGACAGCTGGCCTACCCGGCCAAGTCTCAACCAACCTGCTCCTGCCCACAGGCTGGCTCCCTTGAGCATGGCTTCACCGCAGTCCTGCTACGAATGGGCCAACAGATCCAAAGGAAGCCCTGAAAGGGGATGAAAAAGCTACACGAGAGAGGCAATTGCACTGTTTTTCTTGAAAACTTCTACGACACTGGGTGAAACAGGAAACCAAGCTGAGACTGTACAAGCACTCCTGATGTGTCAGAGGGCCCAAGCACCACCAAGAGCTGCATCAAATAGTACCAGCAATAGACCATGACGTTTCTTTAGCACCTCTGGAAAAACCTGTCCCTGGAGGCTAGCACCACTGCTAACAAACCAACCCACTTTTCTCTTTTTCTTTTCTTTTCTTTTCTCATTTGTTCCTCACCCCTCTCCCAAATTCCTGACCTTCCCTAATGCAGACCTCCTGGACAAAACTCCAGTTATACTGAATACACTCACCAGCCTTCCAAACCAGACCAATTTCAACACCCAGCTGCTGCTCCTTGTTTCCCCCACCACCACCACCACAATGGTCCAAATGCAAAGACGACCCTTTCCAAAGCCGCACTTACGCTCCTGCCCATCGCCAAGAAGAAAAGAGTAACTGTGTTCTTAAATTATTTCTCCCCCCTCACAATGGTCCTTCTCTTCTGCAAACCAGCCTGTTTTTCAAAATCATTAACCTCAGCCAAGAGAAAGTACCATCTCCAATAATAATCTGCCAAATTATATTCATGCACTAATACAGGGTGAAAAGCATTTCTTTAACTATGAAAGTCACCACCATCACCGTACTGGCCTAAACGTATTGATACACATTCCTCCATCTTTTCCAAAATAAAATGCATCTTACTGATCTCCTTCTCTGTCTTATCTTGCATCTTCTGTGGCCTGACTGCTCTATCAGCATGTTTACAGCCACAGTCAGTTTTCCAACTGTAAATAAGGCCTCTAATTTCATTAGTCAATTAATAATGTAAGAAAGCATAGCCTCTTTTGTACTAATCAGATTCTCGTTACCACTTAACACTGTCCATACTAAGCAGTTACGTTGTTTATGCTGATGAAACGAATGACGGTCTGTAGAACAGGTGGGACGCAACACGTGCGGCATAGAAACAGGCAACGGTGCTACTCCTGCTCCTGGTCCGAACGCATTTATCAGAAGTAAACTGGAAAGAGCACCACTTCTAAAAGATCGTATAGCCTGCTGACTTACGCCTCGGATACAGGTAGGGACTAGGTCGCTACCTGAGGTGCCAGACATTCTCTCCCATGGACGGGATACAAAAGGAGATATACCGTATTCAAACATGACAACAAACTGCTTGCTGACATGGCAAGCTGTCTTTGATCTCTCACCTTAACATACAGCGATGCAATACGATGTTTTGTTTTAGAGACAGGGGTAAAGAACACAAACGCTCAGCCCGAACCCTGCTTGAGACACCTACTCAGCAGCCGTGCGTTTGGCAGTAAGGGAGCACCTTCCTCCTTCCTGGCTGGGCCAGGGTATGCATTCCTGCTTCCAGTACATGAACAGCAGGTACATCAGGAAAGAAAGAGCACAGGCTGAGCTTAGAAAGACAGGGGCTCAATAACTCAGCACAGAAAGCTCCTTTACTGTAAGACATGAATATATGTGAGACTGTTTTTATTACTATTATTATTTGCAGGCTTAACTAAATTGTCATTTAAATAACATATTGAAAGGTAAACTGCCACCTGCTCCTGCCAGATGTTCTGCAAATCTTTAGTACCACTTCAAGCACGCTACAGTACTCAAGGAAGTACAAGACTGGACCTCTAAGATATTTATCTCCCCGGTCTCCTACGGGGCTAAAAGGACACTTCTATTAGACAGACTCATCATCAAAATAATAAGGACCATGCTCCAATTAGTTATGTAAATGAGAGCATACAGTAGCGCACTCCTCTTATTATTCCAAGGATCCAAATGTGTATAACCATGCTGAGATGCATATGGCAAGGCTTCCTTTTAACTCAATTTCCATTCAATAGGAGGACGCATCTCAGAAGGGCTTTGTTTCTGCTCTCGCAGTGTTTTTGAAAAGTAATGGAAACGTTTTCTTCTTTTAAAATGTGCACAACTCCTGTAATTATAAATAAAAGACTGTTCCGATATCCTCATCCATTGGAGCGAGTCCCTGTTCTGCAACATTCCCTCTGAAGCGCTGGCATGAGACTGTCTCACTTGGCATCTTCCACATCAGGATGTGCTGGGGAAGAGTTTTGTTGCATCTAGACACACAAACCATCAGCTATCAGGCTGTCAGGTCTCTGCTCACACTTAAAATTCTGCAGTCAGGTTCTCCAAAACAGCTACTAGCGAGCAGGTGAAATGAAAGCCTTTTCCCGCCTGTTTCTCCACAAGCAGTCCCACAAGCATAGGCAATTCCCCAAAGCAAACGAACGCTGGATTAATAGAAAAGAAAAAAAGCACCCGACACTTGATACTTTTCTGATGAAGAAGCGTCTTGCATCGCCACCGCACACCCTACCGCCACATTGTTTTGTTGGGCTCGCTCACCCACCCGACTGTGGCCCGACTAAGCTGTCGGGAGGCGATCTACCTTCTCCTTTGGTGCAGCACCACGCAAAGAAGCATATCCCCAGAGCGCTGGCTGGAAATCTCCAGCAAGGGGTACAAAAAACACAGTATGTGGCCATTACAGGTACAAAAACTTGCCAAGCCGTGAAGTTTTGCAAACCTTTTTTGCAAATAATACCCATTTCTTTAAGCACTTCCAAGCCACAAATAATGTGCTCCCTGCACCCAGCAGCTAACGAACTTGCAGCTTCTATCATTAAAAGAGTCACAAGTTTGTGGTTGGGTTTTTTGGTTTGGTTTTTTTTTGGTTTTTTTATAACATGCCATCAGCTGGAAGGAGCTAACTCCCTGCCTGCTGGTAAACAGATGGGACCTCTACACCCCCTTGCAGGCAGAAGGATGTCTGTAAATGAAAAAAGATAAAGACAAGCAGGGAAAGGTGACAAGCAAGCCAGGGAAGAGAAGACTGGAATCCACCAAGTAGCACATTTGCTCACGGTCATACAGCCAACCTTCTCATATTCCCTTTGCCCACCTTAAAAAGCCACTAACGCCTGGCAGGAGGCTCTCCTCTCTCCCCCTGTGAAACCAGGCATTGCCCATTCGCTTCAATCTCGGCCACCCGTTATGATCCTCCTGGAGCTCCCGCAGTATTGTCAGTCTCTGCGGGTCCCTTAACCGCTGTGATGAAAGGCAGAAAATTCCGGGTACTTGAGAGTTCTGAAGTCGCCTTCCTCCTGTCCCCTCAGGCTGACTGCGGAGCCCATCTGCCTCCGATTTCCACAGTCACATAGAGGTCCATCATGCACAAAATGAAGTAGCTAATAAACTAAAAAGGCCTGTCAGAACACAAAAAGGCTGTCAATATACACAGCTTTTTCCCCACAAGTGACATTTTACTTGCAAAATGAACTGTTAGCGGCCAAACGTTCTGCTATTTCAACGATTTCACTTCACTCCAAACAATTCACCTTCACAACGAGCAAAGGTTTTCTGCTCAGGGGCTTTAGAAAGGAAAAATGGCCTTACAAGTAAGGTCACAGCATGGATTATTGATTTAAAAAAAAAAAATACAATCAAGTCTAGTTTCCAGGTATTGTTTCCTTACTGAAAACAACCCTTGGTTGCTTTTTCTACCAAGACCTTAAGCCATGAAAAATTGAGCCTACCTTGCACTGTGAAAACTTGTGCCGGCACACATAAAATCGTTTCAACTTCAGCTTCCAGACATGGTCTCTTGCCACACAGTCATCTTAGTGCAGGTTTATGTCTCTTTACTGAGAGCCTTTTATTACCCAAGTCCCAATGTCCCTGACTGCTATTCCAACCTCTCCTCAGCTTTCTCCCTGCTTAATTTCAATAGAGTGAGTGTGCAACTTTCCCAGGAGAGATGTCATTCAGTTTTTTGGTCTTTTTCCCAGTTTTCTTGAAGTTCTCTTAAGTTTCACAGAACTGCTAGAATAGCTAGCCCCAAAACCACAGGCATCCTTAAAAAAAAAAAAAAAAAAAAAAAGCAGTCACAAGCCTTTTATGGCACAGAAATACTTAAATCGTCTAGCCGTTAACTCCTTAGTGCCTCTCCAGAACTCTAATAGCACCTTTAGCTAGAGCAGTGCTCATCTCTAGCTGCTTAGTCACTGTGACCCCCGGTTCTTTTTCCAAGTCACTGCTTTCCAGAAAGATTCTTCCATACTACAGGCAGGGCCCGCGGTCTTTGCTCTCAGATGTGTAGCTTTGTATTTTGTCACAAGAGGAAGGAAACTGTTTCCTCCCATTGTGAAATCCATGTGGCCCTGCATCAGCAAGCAGCCCCCTCTGCTACTGAACACCGCAAACATCTTCAGGCCATCGCCAAGAGGTGCAGTGTATTTTCTTCTAAGTCAGTACAAGAGAATAATGAGGTATAACAGTGCAGGACTAAAAAGCTATTCCTGCAGGATACCATTAGAATCACACCTGCTCAACACTGATAACCTGGTTACAGCTGCATTTTAAGACTTCACAGTTAGCAAGTTTTTAATCCATTTAATAACGTGTTACGTGGTAATCATTCCAGTTTCTTAATCAAAATATCATTCAGTAGCAGAGAAGTCTATCAGCCAGACTTACAATCTCATCAAAGAAGATATCAAGTTCATTCGACAAGATCTATTTTCCATAAGGCCAGGCTGATTGACATTAATTATATTCAATACTTGTTTCTGCCCCAGACTGCCTGCATGTGGGTGTTGCTTGCTCTTTCCAGGCTTCAATCTTCATCTTTTTAAATGAGCATATCACCATGTCCTACTCCCTGGGAGGTCGCGAGGACCTCATCTATTACTGCTCACGGATCCCTCGAATGCTCGAACGACCCTTGCAGAAAGCAAAGCGGCGGGCCTTCTGACAGCGCTACCAGGGAGCACAGCAAGAACAGGCAGCATCAGGTGGTATGCAGCTAACCCAGTGCCCCATCTCAAAATGCAAGACAGACCAAGCGGTCCAAAAACAGCGCAGGAAGCTGGACAACAGACACTTAAGAGGGCATCATATTCTTAGTAGTCAGAGCCTTGACAACTGCAGAACTGTAGTCTTTCCAAAACGTGAAACTTTCCTTAAGCAGCTCTGGGTGCTCCCAGCTGGGTATTTCTTACCTCCCTTAAACTTAAGTGCTCTGGATGGCACGCACACGTGCACACCTGTTACAAAGACTCCGCAGACACTTTCTGGAGAGCTACTAACTCTAGTTAGTTAGAGTGGAGAGCTATCTCCACTACAACATAACCCACTTTTTTTTTTTTTGCAAGTGAGAATACAATGCTGCACCACCAAAATGCTAATTCATGAATGCTAGGTATACTGTTGGGTGAAGTCTGGATTAGGTGGACAAGAAGTGACAGAGTAAATTTTCTCATGTTGTCGAGTAAGTCATTTTTTAAGTCACAAAAACATCTGTCCCGAGAGAGCGAGCAAGAACGAGAAGTCTCCTGAAGATGCATATAAGCCATTGCCTCGATTCTGTTTCGGGTACTTAGGACATTCATATCATTTCACAACCTAATCTTTGCAAACCATTGCCTTTACTTTTGGATGAAGTCATGTTTTTGACTGAGAGACTCAGCATAGCGTGGTCCTGTGTTGAGACATCTGCAGAATTAGTCAGCAACATGGGTAAGTGGTGACAGACATCTCATCTCCAATGGAAACAAGAAATCAGTGAAATTAATTGATTTCTGTCTCTTTTTTCACTAGTGACAATAAAGCCATTTGAGGAGGACTATCACTCTGAGGGAGAAAAAGCTTTATAAATTTCTGAAATGAACCTGTCTCTTCTCAGAGATGCTGCCATTGGGTCGAGACGACTTCTCCAAGATATTAGCAACAACAACAAAAAAATCCCACCAGCTTCTGTAATGTTCATCTAGGTACAAATCTCAGTAGGTAAACAACAGATACCCGCACTATATAACCTAATGCAGTTCATTTGGTCTCTCTCCTTCGACTGTGCACTGCTAAGCTATCATTACTAACTCTTTTGATAATTGTGTATTATTTCAATTCTCATTCCAACCTGAAAACAGACTAACATAGGTTGGAGGAGGCACAATTAAAATCTTCTTTTATTAAGATCAATGTACAGGAAAGAAGGAACCAGCTTCTTTCTGGAAGGATCCTAAGAGGCTGTGAGTTTTTGCAGAGATGACTTAAAAGTAAATCTTTCTCGGTGATCCATTTGAAGCTCAAACTCATCCCAGACAGAAATTTGAGGTACACCATACACAGCATAGAACAACGTTATCGAAGGACACTTTTACCAAACGTGTTTCTTAAGAGTAAGACGAGGACATCCTTGTTAGGCCTTGTTTCAGATTTTCAGCTGCCTTGACTTGAATCAGCACTACCTTCCTGAAGTCATTTTGTCAGGAAACCATCAATGGGACAGTTCATTCCTAGTTTAGCACACAGCCCTCACAGACATGCTAGGCACAGAAAGTTTGCAGACCCTAGTACAAGGAAGAGGGGAAAAAGATGTTAAAAGACTTCCCGACCTGTTTCTCTAATGAAACGGCTAATAAGCACAGCTGCAACAAAAAGAAGGAACGAGCGCCCACCAAAAACGCCTTCGATACTACAAGTATAATCCAACAGCAATTAAAGCAAAAGAAAAGCTGCCCAAGGACTTAAGTAGACATTAAAGCAGGCCTTTGGCACTCACAGCAAATACACCTAATCCAAGACTCCTCCTTTTTTCTAGGCTTTTTCATTCCCTCCCTTCCTTCCTTCCACTGGACTTGCACAGTTCCTCCCTCATCAACTATTTAGTGTGCTTGCCTGGACGTCAGGAAAGAAGGGTGGACACAAGCACAGCAGACAAAAGGGCAAAGGCAGAAGCGGGACTCTGAACAGCCATTCGCGCTCCTGGCAAAGGAGACGCTATCTGCTCGCGCGGGCGGTGACAAATGGCGGGGTTCAGACTTGCACACAAAAAAGGATACGTCTCAGTAAAAGCATGTGAGCAAGCACATCTTCCACACAATACTTTTTCTAAGGAAGCATCCGATGCAGCTTGCCATGATAACTAA
The DNA here is from genome assembly GCA_013400535.1 of Scopus umbretta. Lineage (NCBI taxonomy): Eukaryota > Metazoa > Chordata > Aves > Pelecaniformes > Scopidae > Scopus > Scopus umbretta. Next base: position 85,636 of record VZTL01013800.1, read on the forward strand.
ATTTATTATTAACTGTGTATTTCATGATGTTAGTGACAATATGTTAATGTGATTTTTCACGTCCTCCTGCAGTGAACAGATGGCTCCTTTTACTTTACTTTCCACATCAAGTGTGATTATTTCTTGGTGCCAAAAGCCACCTGCCGCTCCCTGGTCTCCAGTCTAATTTTTTATGTTGGTAAAACACAGCAGGACTTGTTATCAGTTGGATGGCATCTTAATAAAAGGAGACATGCCAACATATTGACATCATGTTCAAGGGGAAATTTTAGCCCCATCCTGGCCCCTCCCCCAGTTCATAAAAAATAATATAATGAAAGAAAGGGAAAAAAACCCAACAAAACCCAAAAAACCCCCAAAAGCCAACCCCAACAAGCTCCCCTCCCCAGACTCCACCAGTTTCAAGATGCTCAGTCACAATTTTTGGGCCCCGTGCCAAGATGCAGAGTTGGCCTCCTTTTGTTCCCATACCAAGCACCTCAGTCAGGGCTCTGATCTCTCGTCCTGTGTAATGATAATTAGCCATAACATATTCAGAAGTCAAATGTAAGCAGGAATACATTAACATTGAGATCAGTGCCGGGGTAATTTTCATGGGGAAAATGACAAAGAAGGACACAAAAATTAAAATACGGGATGTGGAGATTTTCAGTATCACTTTCAAATAGATGAAGGGTAAGCTCATTTGTTTGTCAGTCACGAGCCGGCACTCAACAGACAGCTGTGGTTTACAACAAATAAACAATACCAGTCTGATAAGCTATTGTAGCCCATCTCCATTTCTCTGCACTCTGCTGGAAACAAAGCAGCATGCGATTCAGATAAAGATATTCAAAACTGAAAGCAGAAAATTTTGTAAGCCCACGTTCAGACACCTGTATAAATAGCCCATTTTTCCAATATGCATCTTGCTTTGACTGCTTTCAGAACAGAAAAGTACTGGACACCAGGCAGGTCGGAACGATCCTTTCAACAACTGATGAGACTTCAGGCAGGTCTTTCTGAAAACACCGCTTTTAAGTTACCCAACGCTTCACGCAAAGGACAAACACCACTACCTTGAGGCAGCCCTGGCACACAACCGTAGGAACGGCCTGCCTAAGAAACATCACTAGCATATTTCCTTCAATATTTATGTGCTGCGTCATAGAGGAGCAAAGATTAAGAGAAATTCTCTAGAGCACATCATTATTTCCAACTTCAGGAACTCGAGAGCTGCACCTAAAAGTTGTTACAGGTTTGAAGCAGTTCAAACAAGCTATAATGACAAAAAACACTTGGACATCTCAATGAAAGTTACGTTAAAACCACAGTCACTGAGGACTTGAATAAAGCTTGCAAACAGTTGACTATTCTGCTTCACATCTGCATACCTGTAACTGCAGATCCCAGCTGTAGCTACCGTATCCATAGCCAGGCATCCTTTATTCAGTACTTCTTAAAACAAGAAAACAACTTTTTTCTCTTATCCATTTACCTCCAAAAATAGACAAACTGTATTTTGTAACAGACTGGCTGTAGCTTCCATCAACCTGTAAGTAGTTATGCATGAGTAATTGCTATTACGCAGTCAGCAGTGTGCAACTATTGTGCAATCAGCATGACAGATTTGAAGCCATTCAACTGGTAGAGTCCCTGTATTGCCCAAAGCCAAAGTTGGATAAAAACTGGGGGAAGACATTATTCTGTGGAATAAGATGTAGAGAGAAAAACATTTCACACTGTGCCAAAAAAGCAGACATGAAACTTCCAATAAGGTGTGCCTTTTCTAATACACAGTGAAACGCAAGCACTTTTTTTAATTAAGTCTGTATTTCATTACATGTTCATTCATTCAACCGCTGAGCCGCAAGGATGTTAGTTTTCGTTTTTTCGTTTGTTTTGGTTTGGGGTTGTTTTGTTGCATTTGTGTTTGTTTTGGTTTGGTGTTTTGTTGTTTGTTTGTTTGGGTTTTTGTTTTGGTTTCGTTTGGTTTTTTTGTAAATACAGAAAATGTTCTTCATCTTCAACACTATGAAGGAGCTATCATTGAAACTGTCAGCAGGACAAAAAAAATATCAACCCCTTTCAGTTTCTTCATTGGCAATGACATCCGCTGCACGAGGGAAAAAAACACTCCCTCTTCTTCCATTTCCTAAAACAAGTCTTCAGTGTTATCAGAAACTTCCCATAAAACGTACACTTCAAGTACAAAAAAACCTTTGTCTTTTGAGCTGCCCTCCTGTCTTGCCCTGTTTATTCTGTACCCTCTCATAAAGCTAAGTTTCCTGCTTCTGCCTGCTACTTCAACAAATCATTAGTAAGAACTGAAAGCTTTACCTTCCATCTAGTCCATGTCAATCTAGACCACCAGAACAGACACGCTTCCTCCGTTGAAAACGTTCATGTTAAAAGACCTGATGAGCCTCGTCGTCTCTCGGCTACGAAAACCCGTGAAGCGGAGCACTCGGACAACCTCATATTGCCCCTCATTGATGCATAAGGATTTTGGGAGGAACACGGGATTTTAGCTCTGTCTTAGCATCGCCTGGCGCAACCATCGCTCAGTGCAACCTGTGTTAACACACCAAGTCGGTCCGAACAGCATGGCTTGGTGGGTCTCAGCTGATGCAATGGGCTGACACCAGCTTCCTGCACTGCACTGCCTCACCTCCTGACAAAAGGCACACGGGAGGAGCGCTGTGAATGGTCGCTGGTGAGGCCTTCATTCCTCAACAGCGTGATTCGTGCGAGTCGCAGTCTTTTTTACCCCCAACGAACTTCCATCAGAGATACGTACCTTTCATAATCATACAGCTTGATCTCTGTATTTCCCTCTTCATTGGGTTCACAGCAGGAGCGCTCTATCATTTAAAGCATCTTCATGCTGCAGCATCACGTCTGCTTACTAGTTCAAACAACTGAGCATCAGTAAGACACCCTGTATTCTCAACACTCATTTCTTACAAAAAAAACCAAAACTATTTGATAATGTTTTGGTCTTAATTTTTAAAATACACAGCAGTTTAGGTCCTCTTTATATTTTATCTTCGTTCTGGCATATTAACATGTCACCTACCGCGAAAGCAGCTTTCATTCAGTTAGGACAAAGCAAAAAGCCTTCGTAAATCCCCTCGATCCTTACTCCCTTCCCAGCTGTAGCCAGGAGGATGCATCACCACGTGGCTGGACCAACGCGGTAAGCGAACATCAGCATTCTGTGATGGAATACTCAGAGAAAGCACCCAGAAATGAAAACGCAGCACGAGAGAACTTGCTCTGTAGGTATTTGAGAAAGAATTAATCAGGCATCCCACCTTCCCCTGATAAACTATCTGAAAGCCACAACCTTTAACTTATATCCCCACATTGCTTTCAAAGCTGCACCCTCCTCTTCTGCCAAACGTGTCTGGTGACTCACTGAGATCTTTCAACGAACGCATCTCATTTGGTTTCATTCTAGTGTAGTGTTTCTTCCCAAGACGCTGACACTCAATTAATCCTTTAGAAATACAAGCACAAGCTTCAAAACTCTTAAAACTGTCAGTTTCTCACAGTTCATTTACCTTGCTGGGAGAGCATCAAAGCAGCACCCTAGAAATCATCTTGCTTTCCCTTCCACAGCTCCTCTGGGTCTATCTAACATGAACTCCAACAAAGGGACTCGAGCCTTTCCCAGCCACTGTGTTCCACGAAGGACATTCATGCCACCCCCTCCAAGCCTGTAGCTTTGGTGCTTTTCATTCTTCCCTTACATGCATCTTACCTCACTACTGAAGGAACTCAATAGGGTGCTTTACTCAGGGAATTTTGGTCCTCTTGAGTTGCGACACTTTGCACTTTACAATGTGTGAAATCCAACACAAAGGATCAGAAAACAATTTCATTACGTTCCTGAAATGCTCATTTCAATTCAACTGTCTGCAGCTTTTCTACTTGCTTTCTATGATAACAAGACTTTAAGACATGCTAGAGTACTACATTCACTTTATTTGATATGAGCAGCATGAACAATAGGATTACACCTTGTGACTCCTGAAAGAGGAGCAAAAATGTGTAGTGACAAAGGACTATGTGTTCAAGAGTAATGTCTCGTCACACTTGGAAGAGTCCACACGATGAAGAATACGCTCCGGCCTTCATAAACCAAAGGGCACACAGCCATACTCAACCAAGCAAAAAACCCGAACTTCTGAACCCACAGCCCTTCTCCATTCCATCCTGTGGACAAGTAGAGCCATTACTACGAACAAGATGCAAAGCAACAAAACAAAAAGGAAGTCTCAAATACATCAAAAATACAACTATGACTAAAGATAGCACACCAGCTTTCTCTTTCTAGCGGCAGTACGGTATGCACATTGCCCTTCCAAGAGCGGTTGATACCAACTTGTACTACTGTGTCAAAGTTTCAGTTACGAAATCCCTCACTGCCATCTGAACAGTGAATTACCACTGATCCACAAAAAAGAGAGCTTTCGCTGTCTTCTCTTTCATGGCAGAATCAGCAAAGTAACCAAGCATGTGCCTAAGGACAGGAGCGGCTCCTCAGCGCTAGAGCCAGGGCTGGAGCTGGTCCTCCCGACACTGCCCAAGCAGGAATCCTGCCCCTGCCTTTTACAGGTGCGGCACCAGGCTCTTGAACAGCTCCAGCTAGCAAACAATTACATATTGGTACAAATACAGGCGACTCCTTGGAAGTAAACTCTGTCTGCATTCATTTCCATCAGTGGCTGAACACGGTGTACAGCTATATCCTAACATGGTCTGATACTCAAAGTTGAAAAGGGATGGAGTTTTGCAGGATTTCCTCCCCGCCCCCGGGCTTGTGTTTCATCCTCGCACACAGTAGCCGACTCTCAAAACTGCGTGGCACTCTGTGCATCTGTGTCTGATAGAAGGATTAAGCTTGTCATTAGGAATCATTTTGGTGGCTGAAAACACAGTCTCTCTCCTGATAATGTGCAGTATCATTTAAAACGAATTAATTTCTCATTTCTTGCTGCTGGTCATAATTCTCAGCATGGGACACATCACAAATGACCTTAAGGATGGACATACAATCATCATTAGCAAATCAGAAAAAACAGCAACTAAAAGAAACCAACCCAAAACCATTACAGCCGTATTTTTCCCTCTCCATTCCTGCAATTTTTGAAGCTCATTTTCATGATATAAATCATCTGATACCAGCAAATTACAGCCCTATCTTCTTCCTTTAGGCAACTACATCGCCTCTGTATATTCTATTATAAAATTGGTTAATTAATAATTTCTCTATATTGCCACTGAGCAGAACTACATGGTTAAATTATGATGATGGTGCCTCATTACATACACGTTCTGAGACACCAAGACATCATTTAACGTCAGCGTGTCTTCTCTGTATGTGCACCCATCGCTTTTCCCCTGCGATGCTTTCCTGGGGCTGCTCTTTCAATTTTTAAGTAGTCAGACTCGGTGGATGGAGAAAGAAGGGTCACGACAGGTAGGGTGGAAAGAAGATGAGCGCTAACTGAAATCCAGGTTAGGTGTGTCAATGCAGTCAGAGCCCGCAGCTTTTTAGTTTCACTGAAGGACAAGGTGTACTGTGCAAATCTCATTAGGGATTTCTGCAGGAGCCTAGCTCCAGTCTTTGGTTTCACCTACAGGCACAGGGAGTATTACAGCTGTTACAGCCTCTCTTTTCTCTCAAGAAGTAAAAGTTACCGTGAGATCAACCAAATAAATCAGCTCCTATGAGGACCAGGCTGCTTTGAATCCTCCAGCTTTCTGTTTGAGCACGGCTCTGATGCTTGTGTTATCATTTTGATATTAACGCACATAATCCCCTAGGAGTAAGCAATTGTTTGTCTGAGTAAGCCCGTGCATAAGACTAAACATTAAATTAAACGATCATCCATCTAGATGCAACATTATGCAGCCACTATATGTGTTAGATATTGAAAATTTGTTGCTGCTGCTTTTTTTTTTTTTAATCATACAGCCTAATAAGATCCCTATGAGTAATCTCTCTACTGAGGTCTAAAGTAAATACGATCACAACTCGGTCAGTCACCTACTTTAACCTCCTGTTGAAATTACAGCCACACAATCTTTTCTGATTGCTTCAATCAAAACAAAATGAATAAACTTAACCCGGGGAATATTTAAATATCCACTTCAGTTTCCACTAAAACCTTTACCATGTGATTTATTCGAGCACTGGAGAAATTGCCTGCAGTGCTTGGCCTCTGTGTTTAGCATACATTATAGTTCATTACTACCCCAACAGCTCCGGATGCTGTTTTTTACTTTACACACATACACACACACGTATGTATATATTTTATACCTAAAGCAGCATTTGACACCAGTGGGTTGGTAGCATATCTTACTGCTGGGTTAGTGAGGGCTAAGACTGATCAGGAAATGTGTCTAGACACCTGAACATCTTCCCAAGTCATCGGCGGCAAATGGACAGGGTAACTCTTACAACCCCTTCAAGTGTGGTGCGCCTTAAACAAACCGGCTCAGCAGGTCACACATCACCAGCCTTGGCTTCTACTTTTTCAACCCCACTGCTGCAGTGTGAAAAATATTCTGGTATTTCCCACTCCTGCATCGCTTGTCTCCTAGCAATATGCAGAAAGCTGTGTCCCCTCCTCACGCCCTTAATCAACGCTTCCTACAGTGGTACACCTTCGGGCAGCAGTAGGAGAAATGGCAGGGCCCAGATGTGTCATTGCCTTCAAAATATATGGAACGGAGAGCATGACACTGGTTCGGGTCTAAGTTACACACGGTTAATCAGCACACGAACACCACAGAAACCTCCTCTTAGACAAATTTCAAGCTGCCAGTTTTTCCGACAGCAACTCTACCTTAAGCATTAACTGCACATCAGGATGAAGCAGAGTCCAGGTATACATATCATTCTCAAGTATCTACTGCACAATTAAACTAACCTCAATGAGTTAAACAACTGAAAACTAGCTCCTGCTCTTCAAAAAAAGGACCAGCATTACTATGCTACGTACCTACAGCATCATCTGGCACCTCTTGCTATAAAACCACACGTGTGTAACAAACGTAAGCACGTTTCACCCTTCTAGTTATATCAGGTTGCAAAGAAATTTCCAGTACATAATCTTCCCGGCATCTTTCCCCCAGTTTCCGACGGCCTTAACACCAAAAGAGCCCCTTACTCTTGTGCAGAGATGTCCTCCTTTGCAGTGGCGTGCCACTGACTTGCTCCTCTCAGCCCAGCACACTGAGCAGCCCCAGCAGAGGGCTTGTTCTTCAGCAGCATTGCAGGAGGTTTAAAAATTGCATTCCACGTGCATTCCACAAACCTGTCTGTGCTTTCCTATAGCCCAAGAATCACCTTTCCATAATGTGATAATCGAGTTAATTATGCGATCCATTATTCCTTCATAGGCAATTGTTATCTTTCCATCATCATCAGACATTTCCTTTAGCTGAAATTAATCTTCTTCTCAATTGTTACTGCAAGCCCTAGAAATACCTTTCCTTTGGCACTAATTGATGACGAGTGCCTCCTTAGACCCTCACGTGTACGCTGCAGGATCCGAGACACACAACCTCGAAGTACAGGGGTTATACTTTATTTAAAGTTGTCATTAAAACTTCCTCAGTCACTAGCATATTGCATGATGCAGAATACACACCTCTATTACTAGCAATACCGTACAGATATGCAAATAAAACTGCACAGTTATCTGTGCATGCCTACTCAAAAAGTCACATTCCAGTCTACAATTACACGCCGTGTGACTGTTTCCTAGACTAAAGCAGTGACTCCATGCTATGCAAGTACAGTACTTCTTTTCAGCTGCAACCATGTACCTAACTAGAAATGCTGATTAAGATGTACTTCTAGATCGTTGAGCGTTGACTTGTGTTTCATCAATCCTTACAGCGTGCTCCGACAGCACACAGCTGTCTGGACTTCCTCTGGACTCTCTGTAGGGCACGATCTGCTCCTGGACCGCCACCTTTACAAACCGCAACACTCAGGTCCCCCAAATTTGCAATGAGTGAGGTTAATCCAGTTAACAGAGAAAAAACTTGAGGGCTCTCAATGAACTGGAAACTCGTGTCCCCAGGAGGAAAAACACCTAATGACTTTGGTGCCTCAGATGACTCTCCCACAGACACAAACAAGCTCGGCTATCCTCAACATAGCTACGTGATGTACAAATGAGGCATGTCCTGTATTTAATTATCTCTAACTACAAAAGAAGCTGGGTACCTCATGACTACTCGGATGAGCATTAAAAACCGTATCCTCAAATATCTCAGATCTGCAGAGCTCCCAAGGAGACAACGCAACAATGCCGGCAGACTCCATCTCACCCATAACAGGAAAGGTGTGAAAAGCCAAAGGAGACTTTAAAGACCACATTTCCAAAAGGTGCTCTGGTAAATCTAACAGTCATGGCTCCCTAGTCCATTAATGTCAGTATTAGAATTAGCTAAAAAGCAAACAGTTACATAGTAATTAGTTAAACACTTAGAAGAGTCTCTGCTGTCTGCCTGCCTTGTGGTAGCACTCTCCCAACATCCTAGTGGTTACTTTGTCCGACAGACTTTCAGAGAAACCAGCCTTCTCACTTGAGGACTATGTGATATTCATAGATTTTTTTT
>VZTL01013800.1:106660-134935 GCA_013400535.1 Scopus umbretta
AAAGAGTTAAACGGAGGGGTAACTTTTTCACTGTTATGGAAGCATTTTAGAAGCGCAAGTAAAATCTCTGCCTTACAGCCACACGTCAAAACACGACACGTGTCTATACACACATGTGGGCATATGGGATTTCTGTCAAGCGACACAGATCAGAACGCCAGAACCAGAAACGTAACACACCCAGGGAAATCCCACAGGCAAAGACTTCGAAAGAGACGCCTATTTCTACAGAGGGCCATGGCACTAAGACAATCATTGGGAAGCTCTGGCAAAGCTGGATTTATACAGAGGCAGTTTCTCCTCCGAGCGACTTGAGTGACAGCCAACAGTCACCTCGAATAGTTTCATAAGCAGTCTTCGCGAAACCTAGCAATTAAAAACATGACGGGTGGAACGCATGCCCCGAGTCCAGGCCGCAGCAGCTTGTAACAATGTACTACAGTGAGATACGCCTCAACGCTGAGACCAGGTATTTCTAATTCACAAAACGGTACGTTCTGCAGTTTTGTCTTTCAATCGCTCCCTTTCATTAGAGTGTGCAGAGTATTTTCCCCAGCGACGCCAGCCCCAGCAGAAACCTCATCTAAGATCAGTGCATTTAAAAAAGGACATTAATTTCTCATTATACTGGGATCAGATTGTTTTCAAGGCAACATCCTGACTGAGTCAAAGTATCTCATTAGAGCTGCCATGCATACTGTTGTTTAACATCATGTGCCATTTTTCTTTGGAAGGTGCATTTACATAAACATTTCTAATCACAGCCCTGTAAAGAGACACAGTATAATAATTTATGACTTTTAGGTAATATGTCATATGAATCTTAACATATGGCATTACACTGTATGATGGCAATCTTGGCTCTTCTAAGGGAACCTGGATAACATCCAGTGAGATGTGAATGAGCCAAAACCAATAGAAAACCATATCAATGCTAATCCAGGTTTACACCTTTCATTCAGCACTCCAAGCTTTCCAGCAGATGGTTTTGCACAGAAGCATTAATGCCAGAAATAATTGTGTAGACTCCCCCGGTTTTCAGACGTGCTATTTCTGAAACCTCGAACATGAAAATAATCCTAGTAAACGGCACCAGCAATTCACAGGTGCAAGAAATGGTTTGAAGCCTTTGGAAGAAGGTGCCGAAAGATGACTTAAGAGCTTTGCCACCCCGGGTCACAGCCGCTTTCTTTGTTTTGCAAGGGCAATTCAGGGCAGCTTCCTCATCTATTTTACAGAAGTCCTTTGCCAACGAAAAACACTGCCAGTTCACAGGAAAGGAACAAAACGCAGAACGACTTGGCGCAGCACACTACTAACTGCTGCCATGAAACTTCATATCAGACAGCCATTTTTTATCACCACCCAAATGAGTGGCCACAGCCACCAGGTCAGGGAAAACTCTGCTGCGTACATGAGTTCACTGCCAAACATGGCAGGACACCACGCGTTGGTTTTGCTGGGCCATTACCCCGATACAAGGGTAAGTAAGTCTCAACTCTGGAATCACATTTTCAAGCTCAAGTGTCCCGGGCTCCACAAGAGGCTGCTTAAAGCAGCATTTGTATCTGTACTTCCTTAGATGCCCACAAGGAACTTCACTCCAAGCCTGTGACAATACAGTACAGAGCAAAATACTAGTATCAATGCATCGGAGGAGCAGGCGCAGAAGAGAAACATAAAACTTAAGTTTTCAGAGACCAATAAGGAGCTGATGCCATAATAAAATCATCTAACTACAGAAATGGTGCCCAGAAGCCCTTCTTGTACCATATCAGGGAAGTGCAGACATCGAATCAGTCACCACACAGAGAGATAACTGCTAGGGACATCTTTGCTCAGGCACGCACACGACCATACTTGTTTTACCCTGGACGGGTAAGGGGGGCCTGTGCTTACACACAATACTTAATTCAGAAAGTAACTGAAGTAGTTAATGTCTAGCATACCAAAAACTAGCTCAAGTTTAACACCAATAGTAAAATACACAGTACAGAAACATTAAACAGAGAGGCAGCTCTGCTGTGGAAATTGCTGGCCTGCTTTTGCTACTTAGCTTGGGGGTCCTGTTCTGTTCTTTTTCTCCGTGTCCAGTTGGGAACTGCAACTCAAGCTGACCTCTTTATCTCCATGTGGATCCTTCTTCACACACAGTCACCATTTTGTTGGAGGTATTACTGCTAAGCATGAACCTCTTCGAGGAGGTCTGTCGTACCCCATGTCCTAAAACAACGCTAACCGCCATTCCTCAGCCTACATCCAGCAATGAGATTGACCTACATAGCAGAGACACGTCTAGAAAATGTGAGATAATCCTTCTGGAAGAAAAGCGCTCTCCAGGAGCTACAACTACTGTTCTGCAGCAGCTACCACATTTAAGAAGAGTAAGCCGAAGTAGATGAAAGAGAGTCTACTTTCCAAGATGCAGAGAACCCAAAAGCTGGTACATAAATAACGTAGATACCCCCCTCTACGCCAGCTGCAACCAAGAAGTTCACAGCCCCACAGAGACCTCACCAAGCTCACCAGCCCATCCATGTTACAAGCTTTCTCTGCACCTTAACCACACAAGTGGCTTCATCCTTTCTCTCAAGCTCCACTAGCACAAACAGTAAACTGAACTGCTTATGTACTTGTAAAACTCTAGAGGTTTGCAAGTCACTGCTTGCCCCCAGCTCCAACCCTAGTATCATACAAAATAGCAATCATTGCATTTGTGTTCACCTTATACGTCAAAATTTTATCAGCTGTCAGAAATCCAGCAAATACTTCTCAGTTTTGCCTGTGTTATTTCATGTATTATTGCCTCGACTGTAAATTTTATTTTCCCCACATGCGAAATGGTCTTTGGAAGCTCTGATTTGATTAGGTATTTGGCTTAAATAAACATTCGCAAACAAGTCTTTTGTCTCAGGTCACCTGCAAAGCCTATACCTGAATCAAACGGCAGCATCAGGTACATCCTCTATCTTTACAAACTATTAAGAACTGCAGAAATAAAAACGTCAAAACGAGTACTGTTGAGGGATGACTCAAGTCCCTGGCGTGGCTACCACAAGGAGCCTACAGACTGGCCACAATGCCCCTGTAGTAGTGAGGTTTCTTTTGTTGAGGGGTTGGGGTGTTTGTGCTGGGGTTTGATTTGTTTGGGGAGGGGAGGGTGCATTTTGTTCGTTTGCTTTGTTTATATAAAAACACATCTCATCAGAAACATCCCGACTACAGTGGACTGCATCAGGCAGTGCCTTTGGATTTAATGAAGCACCTCACAACACCGCTAAGAGGTAAATCAAGGCTTTGATACAAACACCAGGATCCAGTCTTCCTAGATCTTATGCTCACAGACTATATAAAGCTGTGAGACTTTCACCTGACACTCTGGGCATGGGCAGGGGGAATCTATAGGACCCCCTTCCGTGCCAGCAAGGCCTTTTTTTAACCATTCCTGTTCTTCAATACATTCAGCCCCATTCATGCCTCGGCACTCTTACTTGCTCGATACCGTATCATGTGCTTAGCTTCACAGAAGGCTTTCTTTGTCCGAGATATCCAAAAATGGCATCTCCCTGGTCCTAAATGCTGCTGGCCATAGGGGACATGCCCCTTATGTGACACATATGAAGAGCACATATGTCAGCTTTTTATTTCCTAAAAAACCAAAAGCCCACTTTTTTCCCATAGCAGCATATGCGCAGTGAGCCAGCTGTCAAGGAAATGCAATTTTAAGCTTCCTGCTTTGAATGTACATTTTCAGAGCAGTCGAACTAAACAGCATATTGCCGATATTGTTCCAGAAGCGTAAGGAAGAAGAAAGAAAAGATTTAACTTTTGCTATTAGATGCCTGTTCTTTTGTAGTAGACATGGCTCCATGAGACACAATGGCTTTGTTACAGCACATTTTATTCAGGGCTAAAGCTTTGAATATTCAGCAGGGCTCCAGGCTAGCGATTCTGTTGCAGCTAGGTTTCTTGTCTTCCAGGAAGCCCTTGACAAAGGTCACAAACAATTTGCTCGTTCCTCTTATTAAAATAAAGATGGAAAGCATTGATGATAGCTCTGCCCAGCAGCTAACTTCATCATCTGTAGCGGTTCCAACATATGCTTGTGAGATAATGAAAAATATAGCATTAAATACAGTGGCAGATTGAATCTTGTTTCAGGGTAAATATAGTAAGTCATTTTTTTTTCCTCCTCATTTCCTCAGAACCTGTTTAGCATTAGACTGTTAATATCACCACTGATACATGACAAAACCATTGCATAATATACTGCATTCGAAGCCAGCCCCCCCATAAAAGTGAGCAATGACAAAGTACGAACATTATTCAGGCATTCATAATAATGAAGTGCTGCAAGCCAGCCCTCTTCCGGCATGTTTCCATCTGCAGACCTTCAAAGAACTTGGCTTTAGACCTTCTAAGTCAGGTTCAAGACTTCTTTTCAGGTCCTGCAACTTTGCACACATCCTTGACCCTTGCAGCCGGCCACTGCTGCATTGCTTACCGTCAAAGCCTTCCTCAAATTGTGTTCTCATCAACACTGAAGACATCTGGTTTACTTTCTCCTAGGAATCTTAATTAGAAGCCTAAACAGTATTTTTCCAGTGCTTCCAGGTGAAATACATATGTGTATTTTCAATAGACCAAATACAGGTGGGCTTCTCAATCCTCATGTCCTGCCTCATGGTGGTATGTACCACCGGTGATGACCAATAAATCTGCACGTGGGGCCAAATCACTGCACTCTGTGTTTCCGCATACTCCACCAACAGAGATCAATCAAACCATCTGCATTCAGAACTTTTTTTTCTTTTTTAATTGTTTTGTTTGTTTTCAAGGTACCTTTCTAGCTATTTCCCAGGCTCTTCATGAGACTAAACGTACAAAACCCCCTAGAATTTAGCAGGTTTCAAAGATGTACACTTTTGGAACATGGCTGTAGCACAGCTGAAGTCTCTCAGCTAGTTGGGAAAAGGTTCAAGCAAAAATTGTCCCCAATATAACCGGTTACTTTTAATTGCACGCTTAACCATAAGCTACCTGCAGTACCTGCCTCATTTCTGTGCTAAATTCTGCGGGGAAAAAACTCCATGGAGTAGCCTACAATTCAATATACACCTTGACCCACCAGATTTTTGGTATACAAAGGAATGGCCGGTAGCGCTGCTGACTGCCTCACATGGCTTACTTAAAAAAGTTTACAACTTTCTCTGTACTACCCACATACTGAGCTCTTGCTACCTGGTAGCATTACATGTCATGCTGCAAGTTTCATGACTGCATTAGAAAAACAAATTCATTCCTGATCACAGAAGCTAATAAATTCTTTTGATACACCAAAGCCACCAGCACAGTCTAAGTCTATTTCCAGAAGACGAGGGCACAAAATAGATCCCTCAGATACTGTGACACTAGAAAGGCAAATGCTGTAAAAAGTTTCTTTACGGACTAGGCTATGACATCTCGTACGATGCACCTGCTTTTTGATGTAAGACTGGTATAAGCAGCTGATATCGGGGTTCTCAATTTATCAGATCATTATAAACAAGCTGTTACAGTACTGCAAAAGCATCACCACTACATCAGCTGAACACTTCTGCTGTCGGTGCTCTGTAGAGCTCACAATCAAAAGCAGCAGAGTCCTCATCTTGCTCTACCTGGACTTAAATTCCACAGATTACGTATTAGGCAAAACAGAACACTCTGCTCACGTGTGAACACCGGGGATGTGTAAGCTATGGACACTTCAAGGAAGAGTTCACACTCAGAAATACCTGCAGAACAGCAAGAAATGAACTGACAAAATAATCTGCCAATTGTACCACATCAGCAGCAAGTCTCAAAGAGCACCACTGCAGCGGTGAGTCACTAGCACTGCAGCGGAGCCCGACGAGCTGCAGACGAGAACACAGCCCTCCCGATTCTGACTGGGCCAAAACATTCTTGCCAATGACTCATTACCCAGATGTGAAATGATGAACGCCAAGTATTTATTTTACAGTGCTTTTTCGCAGCAGTCAGAAAAAGATGGCAAAGACTGTGACATTCTGCAGCCGTGAAAATGCACCTCCCAATTCTTGCTAGGTAACACATTCACGGGCTTAATTCAATCAGGTAAGGAGCACAGCATCACTTTACAAGGGCCGACGTGCTGGCCCCGTGTATTCTGTACACAAATTCTGCATGAATGGTTAAAGCACCAGGTTAACCCTGCTCACTGTTGGCGCTCTACAGGAACTTAGCACGTAACGAGTGGATAGCACTTTCCTGTAGCTGCTTCACGTTTTCTTTCACCACTTATACAAAGGCACGTGCTTTGGGGTAATTTCCACACACACATACACAGATACAGAGATATTGGGTTTCTTAACAGGTGCGAGCCAAAAAGTAAAGCTGCCCATTTGTCTCTTCCTGGTATTTCAAATAGCCTTCCCTTGTTTCCCTAGGGCTTCAGGATGGCTCTGGCCTTGATATTACGACCTCAGATATATTTTGCAGGCTGAAGCAGTCAGCCAAAGGTGATGTATGCAACCGATTCACCTTTTTTCTAGTAGCATGTACATACAATATATTGATACTTTTCACTGACAGAAAAACAAAAAAACACCACGGTGAATTAAATTAGTACAAGACAGAAGGCTTATGAAGCAGCTGCCATAACCTTTACAGCTACCAGCAGCAGTGTTTGTACCAAGCTCTTGAGAAACAGGGGGACTGACAATGAAGTTCCGAGAAGGAATGACTCAATTAAATCCTACCCAAGCTGCTCTTACAACTGCTTAGTAAGTGAACTTTTACGGAAAGTCCTGCAGGACCATTCCCACTGCAAGAGCATTTATCTTGAAGACAGCAACCTGCATCCCTGCTACCTCCTGAGGAAGGGTGCTACAGCTCAGAGCAACCGGACAGCAACAGTAGGAGAAGCAGGCCATACACAGCTAACCAAGCAACGATGGGGAAAGCCATGGCTGTTCCGGCCAAAGCGTGATGTAACCCCAAATGCCACTGCAGCGCAGCACAGGTAGGAGAAACCAGCATCTCTAAGAGAATTAGTCACGCATATCCTCCAGATGCTTCCCTGCTCCCCTGTGATATTCCTCTACAGGCATACATCCTGACCTGGTCCCTTCTCAACAGCGAAGGACCTTTTGTCTGGAGAAATTCCTTCAGCGTATCCTCACGCCTCTCATTACATCCGATCTCCACACAGTGCACAGCGGCTCCCTTCTCACCTTAATTAGGAGTGGCAGTTCCACTACATTAGCCAAGTGAGACTGGAGACTAGTGACCAACGTGTCATCTTTCTTCCCACTGCTGGATGTTTTGCATTTCCCATTCATGTTGCATTGCTGGGGGTGAAGCTGAGAGACAGCATGCAAACCCAAGAGAGACATAATCTGCCAAAAAGCTGAGGAAGGCCAATATTCAAAATAAGCATCATTTTTTACTGGTTTGCAAGTGGCAAAGTGCTATTTGCGAACTGCTTTCCCAAACGAGACACCCCGCCTACATTTATGAACTGCTCTGCATAAAGAGTTCCTGCATTATGAACAGGGAAAGTCATCTCTCAAAATGCTTTGGCAAACTGCAACAGAACTGAACTACGAAACCCTTCCCTTAAAGAGTTACACTCAGAAAAAAGAAAAAGAAAAGAAAAAAATTGCTTACTGCTTGAACACCTTTGATTTTCACTGGGCATTAACTCCAGTATTCAAATGCAATCCTTTGGCCAGAACAGAGGCTGCTCGAGGCAGTAATATCCATTACAGGCAGCCACACTATAAAGGAACGAGGCAGTGTGTCGTCGGACAGAACAGAAGCACACACTTAAACGTGCATCGGTTGCTGGCACCGACAGCCATTTAATCAGGTACAGTGCTACTCTCGGGCAAACAGCCCTTGGGGTTCTCAGAACACTCACGCAGACCCCAGGAACGGCAGTTTCACTTGAGCAGCTTAATTAAAAGCCTGACTCTGAAGCTACTGCTCGTTTTCCCCAGGAAATCTTTGATGTTAGGCTCCATTTTGTCATCACTCACGACATAAAAAGCAGGAGCCAGGGAAGCAACTCCGCATCTCGTTTTCTGTCTACCTTTAAAGCCTTTAGCCTTAGATGACAGCACCACCACTTCAGGCTCCACAGACCTACTCAGCAGTGCTTATTTGCCTTTCGCAGAGCACTCGCACTTAAACCTCGGACTCAGATTTTTCCTCCATTTAGCTTGAAGTCAGCATCTCAAATCTCGATACCTCACCTTTCTTTCCTATTTCTTCACAACTTAACAGATTCTGGGGCTTGAAGAAGCCAAAAAACATTCCCTACGGCATGATCTGCAAGAACTCAACCCACAACCAGCCACATTGAATGGAACATTAGGGTTTAAAATAGCCATCAGTTTATTAGTATTTAGTAAAGACATTTTGAAAAACTTTAAGTCCTGCATTTAGATTTCTCCAGTGATGTTACAGGGGAAAAAAAAACCCCACAACTATTTCTTCCACATTGTTCGAGGATATTTTAACTAAGAAGCCAATGACTTATAGATAAGTATACATCCCTGCAATTCCAATTACTGTTGATATTACTAGCATCATGTGTAGCTATTCTGCTGTCCAGCCAAATCATGAGAACATTATTAAATCAATTAGCCCATACTGCAGCTGGGAAAACTGAGACTCAGCGAATGAAGCTGCCTGGTCACCCATGTTGCAATAGCTATTAGAAGCACTTGAGCGCAAACAGACATCAGCCAGGACAGGGATGCACAGTCGTTACAGCCGGCGGTCCTCCAATTTGAAGGCAATCATCCAGATTTGCTTGGAGAGAGATAAAAACAAGGCAGCAGGAGGAAGGTGGGAATAACAGACAAGAAAGGAGACAAGCACATTTTGCAATGCCACATGCAGACTGAGGTATTCTGTACTCTCAGCTTAGAAATTGATCTTAACAATTCAAACAGCTTTCCTGAACGAGAGAGGTATCAAACTATTCAGCTGATACGGTTCGGCCGAACAACGCAGTCGGGTCAGTCGGAAGTTATCACAGTGACAAACTCCCACTTTGCCCGAGACTGGGAACAGGCAGCCAGGGGAGCCAACAGCAATGCAAGCACTGCACCGCGGGGCCAAGCACTCGGGGCTAGGCTGCTCGGCCAGTGTGCTGCCAGAGCTAGCTCGCACTTCCCCTGCTCTCGGAGTCGTCGTTTGAACACCAAGTTGCTCAGTGTCCGTGTGAGCACTCACTGAAATAGACTGCTCTTAATTTCACCAGACAACTCATTATAAAGCAAATGATATAATGAAATACACAACTAAGTAATAAACTGACAACTTGGGCAAGTTCCAACTATAACCTCACCCTAGATATGCCAGAAACTATTCGTTTCAAACACAAATGCAGTCATTTTAGCACTGCTAAATGGGGGGGTGGGCACGTAGGGTTTTGAAATACTCATTGGTGAGGCTGTATTTACAGAACCAGGAATGATTGTCCAATCTTGCCTTTTTCCCCCCGCCCAAAGAGGTTCTCCAGAGTACAGCATTACTAGCCACCCTCTTCAAAGAGCAAACGTACGAGAACAGACTTCTTAGACAGCTTAATACACCAAAAGAGGATATAAAGAAGCCTCCTGTATCGCACCCAAGGCTATCGGAGGCCTAACTGAACCTTGCTAACACCGCACGTAACCTTTTAAATGATTTTAATACCAGTTGCTTGTTTCATCCTTCCATCTCCTACTGGCAGATTGTTTTACCTCTTGATACCACTTAACATCAGAGCCCATCTTCTGATTTCCAGTGAATTTATTCAAGATGACTTTGTATACAGTCCTTTGTGTGCCCATTTCATCTCTCAGCTTGAACAGCTTGTCTCCCTGACGTATTCCTAGACAGATGCCATCACACAGGTCTAACCAAGCTAATCTTTCCAGCCTTCTCTCTTAAGATGGTCGTTCCTGCTCCTAATGGTACTCATGCCCTCTTTCCTCGTGTCCCAGTTTGCCTTCTTTACTGTGTCTTGCACAGTGCTTCTATGCCTTCACGAAAAATAAAACAAAAAAACAAGCCTAAGGGAACTCGATAGGAAGAAGTATAGCTGAATTTCAGCACTTGTCTGAAACTGTTTAATGGTATTTGTACTAAAATAAGCAATAGCTTTGGAGTTCTTTGGTACCAAAAGACTGCATGAAGAGAGTAAGAGCTGTGGACTGGCCATACAAAAATAACAGCATCAGTTACAAGCATCAGCATCTTCTCTCCTGCTAGTTTTTCAGGCCATTATGAGTAAATACTAGCACCAGCGGAAGCCAGTTACAGAAAATACCAGAAGTGTGATTAATCCCTGGGCACCTATGGACAAGAATTTCCTAGCAAGACTTTCAAAGCAGGTTATATACCTGACTCTCTCGCACTTAATAGGAAGTAGGCACAAAGTCTGCTTGCACACTATCAGCCCTACCTGACCTGAAAAACAAACAAGTATTTTTCAGAGTGAGGGTCCAAGCAAAACATGCATAAGCATTCAAGTGATTTGGACGCTGCTGGGGCTTAGGAAGATCACGTGCCTGACACGTCACGCCCACTGGAAAACTCAGAAGGATAAGCCAAATCTCCCACTCTTTTCCGGGTCTTTCTTTTTGGATAAGCCTGCTCTTGTTGTTCTTACTACAACCATAGTACCCTTCGCCTTTTATCATGACCCAAACGCACACAGTTCACTTCAGTGAAACCTCCTTTGGTATAAGGGGCTAGCTTGGAGTCTTAGCCGAAGCCAGAGCAACCTCACTTACAGCAAACTACCACCGCTCTCCTCTACCCTTCTCAAGAAGCCTCAAGCAGAAAGGCTAACGCAAGCAGGGAGCGAGGAACCGGCCAAGCAAGAGTTACTATAAAATCATACAGTCGTCATTACGGTGAGAATCTATTGCGAACCGCTGCTCATACACCCCTCGTATTGACATCTGACCATTGACATTACATGACTTCAGAATTTATTTTTTCAAACATCTATTTTTGATGTTTCTATCGCTTTAAGCCACTCCTGCTAGTAACCAGGTAAGTCATTTCTTTTTCCACCTGCTATGTAAATTGATTAACCACAGGCAAACATAAGGCTGATTCTCATGCTGAGGAGGAAGGAAATCTGTTTCAACTAACCTTTTTAACACCTAAATTTCATAAAGCTTCCACCAATGCTAAACCTCCAGCCTGTGGTCCAGCTCAAAACTTATCTTTCTTCTGGCCAAAAGGGAGCAACTTTTCCGAAGGGTTTTCAACACACTGGCAATCTCAGCACAAGAAACACAAAGATTGTTTTCTTTATTTCAGCCTAACACAACAAATATTCCATCAGGCACACAGGACTATACAGATGGTTACTGAAGTGAACGGACCATCTTTCAAGGGCCAGTTGCAAAGTGACACCATCACTTTGTCACTCCAGCTTCCCACTTGAGGCAGAGCTGGAAATTATTCCTAAAGAAGAATTCCGCAGATGGCAACGTTGACACAAGATGCGTATCACCTTTAGGGAACCCGAGAGCTTACACAGCGTTCAGAGTGTCCCGGCACTGTCATCCATCACATTATCCAAGTGAGAAAGTTCAAAAGTAACCCTTCTTGATGGCGAGTCACTCAAGCTGTCTGTACTTCGCCAGGAGGCAGGGAAAACCCTCTCACACTCCAGTCAGTGAGCCAAAGGATCATCGGAACAACCCCTGAAATAAAAAGCAGCATCCTCCCCACCTCAGATAGGATGACTTCACCATTGCCCTGCTGAGTGTTAAGTCTCGCCATTATACATTACTCGTCTACTTCCCACAGACCCTATCTTGAAAAAAGGAAGGCACATCCCTTATTTGATGACCCATATATTGGCCTGTCCACCAAAATAACCTGACAAGCTAAACGCTGTTTCCTGACCCCAGGAACTGTGTGCAACTGTCAGACATGCACAGGAAATCCTCAACCAGCGGGGTGCATGGGGATTAACTGCCCCTCAGCGAAAAGCACGCTGTAGTTTCCAAACAAAGCAGCAAAGGAGATCTCAAGGTAGGGTAGATCTCAGATCTCAGCAGCAAGATAAAACAACAAAGGAAAGAGGAGACAATTCCTCAGTGGCGTTGGTGCTGTAACAGATCATGTCAAAAACACTCTAGCACCGTAAGGAGATACTAATGAATCAGTACGGCCAAACGCTACTATACAGCATAAGAAATAAGAGAAGTCAGAAGAGGAATTGGATTGAAGAAAAGCTAGAGGTGGAGGATAAAAAAGAAAATACACACTACGATAATATGCAATGAAGGTGATAGAAGAATCAAGAGGACTAAAGAGGAAGAGGAGACCATAAATGAACATGAACAGAAAGGAGACACTAACTTGACAAACAACAAGATTAAGCAGGACTGCAGCAAATGGAGGTTGATTTTGAAGGCCGGACTTCAGATGGGCATTCACGTACCAACTCATCCATTGCTGGAAGTTTGCTTTCCCATTTCCTGCATTTCATGTGGGTAGGAGTGCCCTTCTACCTCCGAGTGATTCCATGTGCCAAGGCCACTGAAGTAACTGTTGGACCCAGAGCCAAAGATAACAAAGGGGTGTCAGACTGACTTTTTTCCTGACAACTGCCATTATCAGAGATCCCCCTTGAAAGGGGATCCTGGGTAACCGCCAGACAGGCACCCTAAACCTGTTAAATAGCTTCTATGGATAAAACACAGCTTGCTCAAAGGATGACTCTTAGGAGCTTATTACACTTGAGGGTCAGCATTACAGCAAGGCTCAGGGGACCTATTGAAGAGCAGCACAATGCCACAATTAATTTAACTGAACAGAAACTACTGCGAGGAAGAAAGTTGACAGTGCATGTCACGCACCACAGCAGCAATAAGCAAGTCAAAAGACACACCTGAAAAATACCTACAAGCAAGTATAACATCATTAGACCCACAAGCTACCTGTAGCATGGAAAAGGTCTTCCAGATACGGGGGTATAAATGAATAGGAGGCCCACTAAGTCAAGCAATACACATCTCCTATGTCTGACTAGTCCATAAGTAAGGCTTTACATTTCAAGAATAAAATACAGTCTGCCATAAGCAGCAGCACAGCCAGTACATATCAGAACAGACACAGGTTAAAAAGCTAGCTAAGCACACTTCCCTCCCTTTCTCCCATAAAGCTGCTTACCCTAAAGCAGCAGGATTTACCCCCTCAGCCTGCCTTCAGGTAATAACAACTCCTTGTTTTGTGTTCTACTACAGCCTCTTCCTCTTCCAGCTCCTTGTTCTGCCCTCCCTCCTCCCATTCAGCCTATGCAGTTAAAAAAAAAAAATAAATAAAAAAAAATCTTTCCATCCCTCCTGCAAGCATGTGTTTATCTCTTTATTTTTAAATGTTACATCTTCCCAACATCTGTCTCTGTGTGGTATAATCTTACTGATGAAATATTTCATGTTTTCCTTGAGCCCTCATCAATATGTCTCTGTGTTATCAGCTTAGCAGATGGAGACACAGAAGGAATAACCTCAGCTTACCTGGGTGATTTCTTCTCAAGTACATGCTTATTGTACTCCAGGACAAGAATTAGAGTAATTTTAGCAATACAACATGATATCTCTCTGTAGCAAACTAAATTCTCTCCTCTTAAGTCATATATGTTTACCTCACTGCAATTTTTCCCTTTGGATTCTCAGAGTTCTTCTCACTGAACATTAGTACTTCCAACCTCATTTCATACATACCAAAAAAAAAAAACCAGGGAGACACCAAGACCACCAGAAAAGCCACCGGCATAGCCAGAAATTGAACCTCCATTTCCCATACTGAACCACACTCGTACTGTCGATCTACATAGCCCTTAACCAGATGACTACTCTTCTGCAAGTGCCTAAAGGAACGCCACTGAAATGCCTCCGAGAATTCCAACCTGCCGTAAAGCGGTACAATGTACCTTCCCATACGTTTAGAACTCACCTCAAAAATCCTAGCACCAATGACATCAGTAGGTACTGTGTCACTGACTCTTATCAAACCAGGACTTCCTGCCTTCTGTGTTAACTGTGCAAAAAGCATGACTGAAAAAAAGAAAAAAAAAAAAGTCATTTTGTTCAGGGAAAGAGTCTTGGTTACCTGGAGCTCCACAGATTATCTGACAAGCAAAAGAAAGTACAGCTAGCTCCTCCTTAGCCTTGTAAAGGATGCCTATGGTGCTTGGCTATTTAAGCAGGCTTGCATGTCTAATTCCCTTGCATTCTTCTGGAAAATCTCCACTTAAACATTCAGGCAACTCAGTGCAAGCCATACTAAGTCTTCTCAAATAGTTACTAGGAAGCAGCTTGGCAAACTCGGAGTGTGATCCTCTCTAGGGACAAAATCACCTTTTATTCTGTCAAAAATCAGAAAGAATTAGTTAAAAAAACAAAATAAAAACAAAACAAAAACCCCAAACAAAAAGCCAACCCACACCACCAAATCAACACTTTTCCCACTTGCACTTCATGTTTTGGAGGTTCCTCTCTTCTCCATTTAAAGTAAGCATTCCAGTGATTATAAAGAGCAAAGAGGTTTCCTTAAGACTTTCTCACCACTACTGAATTCAGTCTCCAAAAGCCTTCCTTCTGTTTTGGCACAGGTGGGTTTCGTGTTAGCCCTCCGATGTCATCAAAGACACTTGACCACAACATTACACAGCAACAGTTCCCCTGTATCTGACTAATAAAAGAAGGCAGGTGTAGGTCTCCTTGCTTTACCGCTTCCCCTCTCCTACAGCACAGAAACATTGTGCGGAAGCACACCGAAAAAACAAGCAAGCGCTAATCTGATAAACCATTCTGACCATTATTTACTGACCACTAAGGCAGTTAACGGCCCAAGGCAGAGCTTACGGCCATTAAGGTTCTGGCAAAAAAAGGCCATTCATTGTATTCAGCCGAATAGAGTTTTTGGACAAGTCACCAAAAACACATCTGCTGATTTTCATTCTTTTGTCTTGGAGTTGCACTCGGCACAGAAATAAAACATCAGTACTATAAGGCCGAGCAGAGGAGCTACACTTAGCAGGAGCAGCCTACCAACACATGCTAGCCTACCTGTCTGCAACCTCCACTGACATTCACACTGTGTCCACCTTACGCTGTGCCTGCGGGCACGGGGGATCAAAGCACGAGCCAACGCGAACAGGAGGGCAGCCTTAACGCTGTTCAGCAAACGCGCTCCTCGGTCGAAGGACAGGACTGGGGCAGCGCTGCTGTGGTGTAACAGTAACCGGAGAGCAAGCAGGAATCGAGCCTAGCGTACTGAATAGCTCAGCCTAACATATTCGAAAATGATTACTGAACTGAAGGTTATTTGTTGCATGTTAGGGTATGTTAGGGCGGGGGGAGGTTTTTTATTTATTTGGTTTATAATCCTATCTGAATAAAGGTAAACACATAGGGATTATAAATGAAATAAATCTGAAGCAGAATAGAATGGGGGTGGTAGGAAAAAAATCTCAAGAGGGTCAGGAGATAATGAAGATTATACCTCAATATTGGGATTATGATGTTAGTTCTTTATTTCAATAAAACTAGATAGAGATCTTTTATATCAGGGACAGAGCTTAGCTGTAAGGACAAAGTAATCTTCTGGGAATTATGCATACAGGCTCGACATCATTTTTATTGGATGGCTGATGAACTGGAAAACTCCAGGATAGCCTGGTTTTAATTTGTAATCTTAATTTTCATATAAATCGGTACAGTTGGAGGAAGGGGGGCAGATGTAGAGGGACTCTGATGCTGTGCTAATATTGCAGCATTAAGACAGCACATGCATTAAGGCTACAACTGTAACTCATCCAGGATCCGATCCTGTCTTTTTGTCTATCCATCTGTCTCCCATCTTTGTATCTATCTATCATTTCCTCACCAAAAAAAAAATCTCAACAATGACCCAAGAGCAGAAGAGACAAAGTTAGCGCAGCATTTCATCCACCAAGAACCATTTACAATACCTCCACAAAGGTCTAGCTGCTCACCAGGGGCAGCGGTGTGCAGGAAGCAGATTGAGACAAGTCCCATGTTCTGGGATCAACTCCATCCTGACCCTCTGGTCTGAAATAAACCCCTACCCAGCAATGAAAGAGATCATTCTATTGGTGGTTTTAAGCATAGGGTCACCTAAGCTTGAGCCCTAAGGCCTACGAGCAACGCAGCCCTGACCATCAGACGGGCCGAGCATCCACAACTTCTGCTGCTAGCATGTTGGGGAGGAACGGTGCAGAGATTCGAGCGCCTTAAACCATCCATGTTGTACATCTTTTCTTTCTACAATGAGATGTACCTCCCCCCTCCCAAGGCCTAGGAGAAGTTCCTCCTCGGTCCCAGGAACCTTCCCTATGGCGTTTTGCTGCTTCCGAACTCCACCGTACACAGCAACAAAAATGGCAGGTTCAGCTTGAACTACAAGCCCGCATCACATTATCAAGCATGGTAGAGAGGCTAGTCCTGCCTGAACAACCGATGGTCTTACTAACCAGGACCCACAAAAGATAGCCAAGGAGGTACCAAAGGGGACCAGTCTTGTTTAGGGTTATACAGCGGGGTGCTTGCCACTCACACTGCTGGGGCTGGCCTATTAATGCCCAGGTTCGATTCCTGCCCTCCGAGACTCAGGGTCTTCCATCCGTGAGCTTCTCAAAGCGCTCACTTAATACAACTATGACACCAGTAAAACCGATAATCTGGCCCCCACAGAGAGCATTTAGTCTCTGCCTTAATTCACTAGAAATCATTTGCCAGCTCTGCTTTTTGTTCTGCAGAGCTTCTTTCACATGTTTCTCCTACTTCCATCACCTCCTCCTTCAGGAGGAGGAGAGAAAATCTGGAATACAACACAAGTGAGACGGGAACTGGAACAGACCGGTCGTGGTGCCTTAACAAAAGAAAAGCACAGTAGTCTTCTGAACAAGTTCTGTCACACAAGGTTCACACGCACAGAGCAAGCGTTTACATAAATAACAGTCCCGAGCTGCACAACCGTCAGAAATGAGTAACTGCCGTGGAATGGATTTATTTCATCAGTAATACTCAGTTGAATAAGGAAAGGATTGAAGTAGCCAGGCTATCCCGCCAATCGCCTGTATTCCTCCACCTTCCTGGTAAGTAACAAAATCCACAGCATCGACGGAACAGCTGCTTTCATAAGGGCAGCAGTAACCGAAGAAGCTCCCAGAATTCCATAGCACTTGAGCATCAAAACAACGTTTCCAGGGCGAAAATTGAAATGCCAAAAAGATTTATATTTACTTATGCAGATAGCCTGCAATCCTAGCCTTTAAAACATGGCCTATTACATTGGTGCTGAGGGAGAAAAGAAGGAAGAACCAAACTTATCATTCCATTTCCCAAATATACAGCTCTGTAAAACGCAAAGAATGGGCAAAGCTGTTTTTTAAAACCTGCCTGATACCAAAACGGTGAGAGTGAATGACAGAAGAGAATCTGATCTACTCAAACATAATCTCAAAGTGTAAATTTCTTTATTTTATCACTGTCTGGAATGCCTTAAATCAATTCCCACTCCCGCTTTTGTTTCTGAGATGACATCGTGACACGCTGACAGAATTATGGTTTGAGCTAGCTGAAGAAAGGGGCTCATTTCCCTTTCCCTGCTCCTCCTCTTCCCCTGCCACATATCTGCCTCCTCAAGTTCTATCCCCACTTCAATCCTCCACTGTGGAAGAGCCAACGAGTCACCAAAAGGAGCGAGCATGACCATCAGTAGCAGTCACAGCAGCGCAATGAGCCATCAGTGAGCCGGCGTAGAGTGTGGAACATCATGCCAGACAATGGCATTTCATCAAAACAGAAAATAAAGACTTATGTGATGACATCTTATTTTGGACTTCCAAAAAGCCTCCAAGTGCCCCATAAGACCTTCCAGGAGAATTAAGCAGTCGTGCACAGACAGACATTTTGGCTGCAAGTTTGACAGAGGGATGAGGGGAGGGGCAGGGGAGAGATTAGGATCAAATGGTCAATTAATATAATGGCTGAAGATTAACAAGGAGGTGCCCCAAGACACTAAGACCAGAGTTATTTACAGTCATTAGTCATGATTTACAAGAGAGGCAGAGAAATGAGGTGATGACCTACGGAGATAATACCAAATCATTTGGATTAGTCAAATCTGTAGAAGACTGCAAGGAACATAGAAGAGATAAAAGACAGA
Source organism: Scopus umbretta (assembly GCA_013400535.1). Taxonomy (NCBI): domain Eukaryota; kingdom Metazoa; phylum Chordata; class Aves; order Pelecaniformes; family Scopidae; genus Scopus; species Scopus umbretta. Next base: position 124,880 of record VZTL01013800.1, read on the forward strand.
ACAATTGCACCAGTGAAAAAGAAAGGTAATGAGCATTGGAACAAATAACAGGAACACTCCTGTGCCAAATTCTAGGCAGAGACTATTCCAAGTCTGAAAAGCCAGACAGGTTTTTTGGACAGCTGGTCAAGTAACTTGTCTCTTGTAGCAGTACAGATAAAGGAGAACAGAAAAGTGTATTGAAGTAGCTAGGTACAGAAGCCACACGGTAACATGGCTCCAGATAAAAACACTGCAAACTATCACAGGGTCCCTGTAAAGGGCTTGGATTTGTTTGTTTCCTTTAATTACATGTAATCATTTCAGAAAGTGACAGACAAAAACAAAGCCTGGGAAATTTAACCAAAGCCCGGGAAATTTGAACAATCCAGTGTAACTACTTAGTATGAAGAGAAGATGACACTCAGTACGACTGAAAGGCAGTCCACTAAAATTCAAGGTCAAAATCCTTTTTCGTATTTTTGCTGTTTATCCTTCAAACTCACTGTACCCAACTTGGTTATTTTTTAAAATAAAACTAGGACAACTACACATTTTGCCGTGTCAGATAGTTGCCATAAGCAAGGCTTCCTGTTAATGTTTAAAAATAGCCATCTATACCAACGTGTATCAAACACCTTCTTACTTGTTTTTACTACTCATCCTCTGTCATTTTGCAGCTGCCCATTCTGGAATGATTTTTTTCCTCCTTTTTAATTTTCCCCTGGAAAATTTGGTCTGCTCATCATCAGCAAAAAGCTACAGGATTGCCCTATCATTCAGTGTAATGTTCTTAAACTTCTGCTGCATTCCTTCATGACAGCATGAGTATACAGAACGTATGAGACTGACCAGACATTAATTTTGCCACCTCGCTATATCCAGGTGTTCATGGATCACCGGCGATGTTAAATTAACAAGATAAAAAAAAGCATGTCTAAATTAAAAAGGAAGCCATGAAATTCAGGTGGAGAAACAGAATTCCTTCCAAAACAACTACTGGTCTCTATCATCTGGAGGACAGAAGCGAAAACTACATAGTGGTGGGAAAACATCCATTTTCTATTAGTTTTATGCAGTATTTTACAGCCTCCCTGTGTTCCTGTTGCTTCCAATAATTTTTCAACTTCTTACCGAATTAAGAGAAGATACAGCAGAAAAATACCTCCTGGCTACCCTGCGCACACTTCTCATCGGCCCATCACAGCATTTGTCAGCTGTGACCGGGACCTGAAATACATCCTTCGTGACATCCCAGAGCCAAAGAGATCCAGCACATCCTTCAGCAAGGCAACAAAGCAAATACTGGCAGAAAGCCCGGGAGCGTGCCCTGGGGACAGATGGTACACTAGGTTGCTGGAGCAGAATACAGACTTCTCCAGGTCACTTGAACTCCTCTTGCAATCCAGTCGGGAAGTTTGTCTTGGCCTCACAAAACTCTTCAGAAAGAAAGAAAGAAAGTTCAGGGAGAAACAACAGACCTTCCGTTTGCACAGTTCTGGAAACAGACTGCAGATAAATGGATGCCCCACTAGGTCTCATCCCCGAGGTAGGATAAAAGAAGTCCACGTCCAGTCCTCACGACATCAGCTACCGAGAACTGCACAGCTCCCTCCCAAACTGCAGGCTTTCACAGCATGTATGCGCTGTACCGTGCAAAAATGCAGGTCTGCTCCATCGCTAATTCTTCCAGAGATTCCAGCCGTTCCGGGAACACAAGAGCCAAGGGGGCTCAAAGCCACCAGAACGAGACACCTAGACAGCCATGACAGTTGAAAACAAGCAAAGGAGCGGTGGTCACACCTCACAAACACTGATAACAACTGCTTATTTTGTCCGAGCCAGCAACGCTCAGGAAGTTTTCGCACGAGGAGGAGACACTACTGTAAAGTTACATGCTCAAACCACTTAACTGCATGCAGAAAGCCAAGTATGGCGGGGTCCTCTCATAAGTATTTAATATTATACATAAGATGTCTTTTATTTACTGCAGGGAACGCCTTCTCCTACGTTCTGATATGTCTGCTTTCAATTTCACCCCAAGTAACGGGGAACACAATCACATCCAAACTGATAAAAAAACCAAAAATACACGCACACTACCTGCTGAGAAATTATAAAAATCCAAACCAGTTCTCGCTCATTACAAACTATTTCTTTTTCTTATTTGTTAGCTACCCAACTGCACTGTTTATCTGCTAACTAACAGGCTCTCATTTGAGCTGAAATACTATTTTTCACAGGCTGTGACGAGACTCATTCCCCATGCATCCTCGCAAGCAGGCTACCGTTGTAAATAGCAAACGAAATGGAGTATGAAGATGGCTGAATGCAGACTGTGCTAGCAAGCTAGCCTAAAGGGTGTCACAGAGCAGCTCCTAACTATACCTGTGCATATACATCACTATATAAAGGACAGTTATTCTGCAAATTTCAAACTCTAAGGAGACAAGCAGGACCTTAACTGTGTTTCTTAAAAAGACTCCCAGTGTAGCACTAGCTGAGTTTTGGGGTCCCCATTCTAGAAGAGGATTAACAGCCTTTTTACATCTCTCTCAACTCATACTTATGCTTACGCTGGCCTTTCTCTTGTGTTTGCAACGAGTCCTGCTCACTGTACAGGGCCTTCCCCAGCCTTGGTTAGAACCAGGCTGCGTTTCTATCAAATCAATAATGACTACGACATTCCTCTTGCTAAATCTGTGATGTGGGTTGTATGATTTGGTACCCACAGCTACCAGTATAGCCCAGGTTTGAGTTTGCCTTTCTCTTCTAACCCCTACAGCCTTCTACCATGGAGGCTTAGTATGCCACATAGTCTCAGTTACAAAAGCAGTCAGAATTATAGTGCACCGCTAGCTGTCTCTTCCTGGTATTATTTCCTGTTAAATTCCCATCAATGGCAAGTAGAAGCAACTAAAAGCTCCTTTGGGTTCCAGCTGTCATCTTCCCTCCTTATGCCATCTTTTCTTGCAATTTCAGGCTTGTTCATTCCAAATGCGCTTAGTTAAAAGCTTTTCTTTTGGCTCTCAGGGCAAAGACTTGAGTACTAAGTAGCTTTCCCACTGTTCCTGTCTAATCTTCCTATTTATCAACCTGGAGATTCCTCAGTTTTGCTAATCTTTCCTGAGAGTACATAATCCTGATAGTGATTTCCTGAACAAGAGAGTTAAAACAAACTGCTTCATAAGTGCCACTTGGAATTTCTGGTCTTATTTTGCACATCATGCTCAAACTCAGCCAGGACTACATCATTTGATACAACACGTAATGGCAGCACGCCTTTTATTCCCATTCTCTCCTCAAGTATTTAATGGGACCGTATCTTTTTTACCCAGCATGGAGAACAGCAATTCCTTGCTATTCCCCTTGACTTCAGCGTCCACAACAGGACTGCTTTACCTGTGGTTGGCAGCACTATCCAGATAACAGCTTGGGGGGGGGCGGGAGGGGAGGGGGGAGAGGTGTTTTTCATGGGAAAACTATCCACCACAGCCCTCTTCCCAACAAGCTGATCACCAGGTAAAGCAACTTTTACTGCTGCACTAAGCACTAGCTTGGTCTTGAAGGCAGGACTTCCCTTTGTTCCCCATACAAACCTACAAACAAGTTCTCCCTCATAAATGCTAGTTTATCCCCTCTAAATAGGGAGAGTGAGCAAGAACACAATCCAGCCCTCACACAGTCCATGATCTCCACCACGCTATCACCTTGTCAGAACTCCCACGTTAGTCTTACACAAAGTAGATCTGTACCATTTCTTCTCCCCCTACTCAAGAGGAGATGGCAGCAGAATCAATAAAAACTTTTAGATAGGTTTGTATTTGAACACAGTAAATTCTGCAGATTGATTCCTTATTTATATGTAAAAATACATCATACAGTAGTCCAAACAATTCCATACTAGGTTGAAGACAATGCTATGTACAACATAGACATTTAGGCTTTTTTAATATATATGTATATAAAGTCAACACATGCATATAAATAAAATATGTACATGATGAAGTTATTGTATTGTGCAGCACATTAGTCTTCTGAAAGTACTCCTTCTAGCCACAGGCATTCCAAATCACATCTTCAATCATCCTGCTACAGGAGGCGGGCATCCTTGTATCCTACCTTCAGTGGCACATAACCTTGTCCCACATGGCATCTTTCCTCTACCTGTGGTTTAAGAACTGCTTTTCCTGCCATTTTGCACCAAGGTGAAAAAAAAAATGGCTTGCAAAAGCCTGGCTTTTTGATATTACTTGCTGAACTCAACTCAGCTTAGGCCTTAACAAGGGGTTTGCAATTAGATACTGGAGTCAATAACTCAGAGGCGGCTGATCCCACCCTCAGTAGAGCTACATATGTCAAGTCAACACGGACACAGATTTAGCACTGCTATCTTCCAATACTCAAGGACACAGTAAACAAAGGCCTGGTTGCTGCCAATCATTCAGACAGATTGCAAGGAATTTAGAAGTGTTTACCAAGTAAAAAAATTCTACCTTTCATATTTCTGAATTTCTCTGCTCTCTTAGCATACTGCCTGGGAAATCGCTTCATGTTTGCCTTCTTCCAAGCAAGACGACATACACAGCTAGGCAAGAATTTAAATGCTCCCCACTTCGCCTCCCCCCATTCTCCGTACAGTATCTTTTTAATCAAGAATCACAGGTTAATCCTAGCTTTCAAAAGACAATAATCATAGAACATTTTCCGTACTACACTCATCCCAGAACTGGACATGAAAATACCTAATCCTGTAAAACTACACAGATTTCTGATCAAAGTATAGCAGGTAAATCAAACCTGAAATGAAAGGATTAGAAAAGGTTACTGTAATTCTTTTCTGTTAAGTAACACAGAAGCAGATTTCATTGAATCTTGCTCTGTAATTCCCATCTGGAAAAGCAGCACTGGAGGAATGAATGGGTTTGAAGAATGCCTTTTTATGACGTCCATCAAGTAAAGCACAGCAATTGGAGCCCATCACAATGCTTCATCCAGCAGCAAGTCCTCTGCATACAATTGCAGTAGCGCTGATCCAACACCAGTACTTGGGATAGCCATACTGATTCGGAGAAGTTGTGCTCTTTCCCCAACACTGCCCGTCAGCTTTCCAACATCTCTAACCCAGCTGAGTGCCAGGTGCATAGCTAGAGAAAGGTGTCTTCCTCCTCGCACACTTCGCTCTACCTGGCACCCACCGGCTCTGTCCGTTCTTAACGCGCATCATTGCGCAGCGGTATCACGTCCTGCAGCGCTCCACAGGCTAACCGAAGAACGTGAACAGGTTGCTGCTTGGAGGTACTTACCCAAAGGACCAACTCCACCTCCTCCACTCCCCCCTTTCCCATGAACACTTTTTGTAAATAAGACAACACATGCAACTGTCATTTTGCTAGCTCCCACTGGAACCTAAAGGAACCCTTGGGAACGTGGCACCCACCTACCTTTGAGGCACTAAAGGACAACAAAACCTGAAGGTTTCCCTCTTCCTTACAGACAATCCAATACTTCCCAAAGCCAAGAGACCACCTTTTTACTTGCTTCATCAGAATCTGAAATATCCCTATGTGGTCAGCTCAGCAGTGCAAAACATCGCACAGCAACCAAGGGAATTTTACCCTGCTACGTGTGAAGATACTGCATGCAAAAGTTTTTTCTCCTGGTTTTCCTGGACCCCAAAAAGCTTCATGACCAAATTATGTCCCCACATCACTGCTTCCCCCTGTGGAAGCCTGAAACAAGTCATTCACAACAATGAGCTGCAGGCCTGCAATTGCCCTGAACATGGAATGCTACATGCTACCTGCATTCAACAGAACTGCTTTTCAAATAAGTACAAGCTCTAAGAAAATTCCCACTAAACATGTTTCTGGCCCCCTCCTGTTAAAGCGCCGCTGAAGAATTATTGCAGCGTGCTTTTAAAACATGGGAACAATCCTTGTTCATCTTCCCTGTTTACTCCTCACAGATTTGCCACAGTTTTTCTCCCTGCTGCACTTGGGGAAAGAGAACAACCACTGCTCATGTTCTAACTGGAATTTAGACTGCCTGCCTGTATCAACATCTTCTATAACCATTCCTGAGCATAGCCTTTCAAACACGTAAGAGTGCTTAGGAAATAACCACCTCAGCAGCAACCTCAGGAGGAAGGGGCACATACAGAAAAGCAACTGCTCTATCAGTCACGGCCTAGCTAGCAGCATCAAGATAACTGCATGTTCCAATAACATCCATACATACATTCCTGTAATCATCCACCCCAAACAAAGTAGGTATAAAAACCCAGCTACCGCTTCTGCATTTTGCCGGTACCGCATGTTTCAGCCCTATTCTCTCGCTCATAAAGCCACAAAATGCTTCTGACCTTGCATAAGATATCTATTTTTTCTTCTTACAACATATTAATTATTGTTCTGGCACCCTGGCCTTCTCATGAAACCAGTTAAGCATGAAATGCCTCTGCACAGAATAGCATTTTATATTTTCTGTCTTATGTGTTAATTGCTTTTCCTCATTTGGGGGGGGGGGGGGGGAAGGAAGAATTAACCCACATGGCCTGTGAGAACAAACTAATATGCCAAGAAAAGGAAAAACAGCCTACTGTACACCTCTCCTGCCTGCTTCACAAACTTTCATCGATACCAACACTTCTTCTCAATCTCTAAACTACAATTCAATAACTGATCCGATTCATGCCATTCGGAAAGCAGGCTGTAATTTATTAGCCAGAGATACTATGGCTAGAAAACGCATCATTGGTTTATTTGTTTCAAAACCATGCGGAAACTATAAAATCATGCACTCTTGTCACACTGAAAGAAAAAAATTAAGACGTATACAACCTTGATCTAAAAGGAGAATGCAATGCTATGGGACTCCTTCATTCATATTCCTGGAAAAATTGAGTTGCTGGTTTTTGACTAAACAAGCTCGGCGAGGCAGAGAGATACATAGAACTCCAACTCTGAAAACTAAATGTCGTTAAGAACAGCCGAGAGGGACTGTCAAGAAGTACAAGGTACCTTTGCAGTTAACAAATGGTAAAGTCAAGTAAAACGCCATCTGATCCACCTTGTTTTCTTTTATTTTTAAATAATGGAGGCAAAACAAATAGTGAAATAAAAGTAGAAAAAACATCCATCACAGACTAAACACTACCAACCCATCCAGCTCTAGCAGTCACTTGTCATCATCAACACTTTAGGAGTATTGCTAACCTCCCTCCTACTGAAAGATCTTACTCCGGAAAGGTTAAAACCAATACTCTGTCAACAGAGATTCTGGGGCCTTTCTGGCTTCTTATTTTTTCCAGGGCCAATACAAAATTGTGAATAGAAGTTACATATTGAAAGCTAAGGACTTCATATTAAATTATCCCTACTTTTTGTTTTGTTAAGTAGTACTCAGCCCTAACTGGGAAAAATCAAGCATGACATTTTGCAATTCAGGAGCCGCATAAAGCCATAATGAGTTTTCTTTAATTTACAATGAAGAATAAAGACAACCTAAGAGACTCCGACCCAGTTTGCTTAAACAATACCCCTCAGAGGTCAACAAAGAGCCAAAAAAGCTTCCTCGCACAGTAGATTTTACTGTCATGAGTTACTCTTTGCTGCCAGGGTCTTCTGAGAATCAGGCATTGCTCTAAGAAGCCTTACTAGCAACTGCTAAATCCCAAGCTCTTTTGCTTCTCTCCATCTTTCCTCTACTCAAGTGCCTCCAAAACAACCACCGCATCCCGGCTGCGAGCAAGCCCCCGAAATCTAGGCATACGCTCTTGGCCAAAGCATCAACGACACGTGCAGTTTCATCAAAGCCTGGTGGAATAGTAACTCAGTACAGCGTTCCATTGTGACTTGATCTTGACTTACAGCTCCAGAAGCCAGAACAGTCCAAGGCTGTTACAGTCCAAGTTACCTGAAGACTGACAGGGAAGTATTAAGCACCTTACTTCTCTCTGCATAACTGGAACAGCACCTTCCCTCTGCTTTTCCCGAGAGGGAAAACAAACGTCAAGCGAGCACAGGTACAGCCTCATTCTACTGAGCTTCACCTCTTGTTCTTCACAGCTCAGTACTAATCATCAGGCCGTAATGCAGTGCAGAACTGCCAGCCCCATCCTGACGATGTAGTTATTTCCAGTTGGCACTTGGGAGCAGTGAAGATGGGAGGCATTACTCATCGCCAAGAGTACAGATGTTTCTAATTGCTTTCCATTACCAAGAATAACAGCTGTTTACATCTATCAGCAAATAATTCACAAGAGCTCCAGACTATTAAGATAACACACCCCACCTGGTCACCATCACAAGTTGTCAAGGCCAAGGTAGTGGCTGCCAGAATCCCCTTCTGCATCTCTGTTCATCAAATGACAGCATGTGTCACCTTCAGATATCCTTATGCTACCCCACAAGCCCTGGCTTCTTGGTGGCCTGACAGATCAAATGGACATATGGATTCTTCATGGCTTTGCAGTAAATGTTTTATGGTTATACTGCAGCCAAGGGCAAATGACAGAGGACCAAGGGACTTGCAAATAACCCAGCGAAAGTAATATCCACACTTTTAATAAATTAGTTAGCAAAAAAAAGCGTGCCTGCTTTGCTCTGCAGCTGTGTGCAGTACAGTCTTTAAAAGCACAAAGTAGCCAGTGAAATCGTTAATTCTTCCCTTCTCCTGTGCACTGCACAGGGATCAGGTAACGAGCCTGCAGAAAATGGCCAGCAAGGGAACTCCGTTGTTCACTTAACTGAATCGAGTTATCTTTTCTAAGGCTAGCGCAGGCGGATGTCAGTGCAAACAGCCATTGACTCTCTTTTTCATCACGACAGCCAGGCCAGATTGTTAGCTCTGCAGCAGGAGGGACTGTCCTTTTTACAGCACTTCGCAGCTTGGGGGCCAGGTTTGTGGCAAGGGCTCCCCACCACTTACGCAGTACAAATAGATAAGCAGCCAATTAAAATTAATAATTATGAAACAGACAGCATAACACCCTACAAGTGACTGATATCTAATGAGTTCATCAGCACTAACCATCTCCTGATAATTAAAGCTGAATTTTCATTTACCTTACAGAGCTCTGTACGTTCACGCGTCTGCATACAAAAAACCTGACCACGCAAATTAAAGCCGACTACTAGCACAGATTTCGAGCCAATTGGACTGACTTTATGAGAAACAAAGGAAAGGGAGAAAGACAAGTAAGGTCTCCATCAAATGTTTTGGTCCATGCATAAACCCTTCCTCCAGCCATTCTCTATGAAACTTTTTCTCACGCACAAATCCCTCACAGAACTTACTAGCTCTCTCTCTGGTAACAGTACTGGTATATCAGGATCCTCTCTTAACAGTGTTTTACCTGCTATACTTAACTGTTTCCACTAAGAATGGCTTTCTTGATTATTACTTTATAGCCTAATAACTACACCCTTAAAATACTAACGTAAGACTTGACCCTACTTCATTTCAGTCCACGCTCAGCAGCTTCTACTGCTTTAATTAGATTAGTATAAACGTGGCACAAAACCTTCAAAGCGCTGGTGTGCAGTTCCTACGAGTTCAATACACCACAGAAGAGGATTTTTGACAAGGTACGTAACTTGGAGGCTGCTCCTATTTCAGATGTGTCATCCGTGTCCCCTCAGACCTCCACCCCTGCCCCATCCTTTATTTCTTAAAAACAAGTTCCAGAAGGCTCTGTCCTGAAATTAGAGAGGTAGTATAGGTACATCCCTTCAATCTACTTTTGAAAACTTTATTTAGCCCCTCAGGCACAGGAATGCATCTCTTACATTAGACCACTGCTTTTTTTTTTGTTTTTTTTTTTTTTTTTTTTTTTGCGCTTTGGGAACATCAAAACACCCAGTTAGCATCTCTTTTGCAAGTTCCTTTAAACACAGTGATCCCAGAAAAGGAATTACTCAAATTCCTCAATAATTTTTTTGTCTCCCAGAGTTGTCCAGCTATTGTTGTTCTCATCATTTCTGCTATTTCAGGGCAGTGTTTCCTGCCCAGGGATCCCTGCCAACAAGAGCAGAATGCCATTACGAGAGGAGGCTGCTGTGAGCTGCCACCATC
>VZTL01013803.1:0-19458 GCA_013400535.1 Scopus umbretta
TTTTTTTTTGAGGAAAGGGGGCTTTGAACAGTCAAGCTTGTTCGTCATGGTGACAGGAGGGAGCACAAATGTGCTTCCTGCGGGAGGAGCAAGCCTTTGCTAAGAGGGGAGATCTGTCTGTCACTTCAGCTAGGCATCGAGTGGCCTTTCTGCTCTTTCACGAGGACTTGGCCGTTACAACAGGGAGTCGGAGAGGAAATCATCAGTTCTCTCCATTTCCTTTCCCTAAAAGGCTTTCAAGGGTCCTGATCTCAAATAGCTTCTCTCTTGTCCCGATAGCTGTTGTCGGCTGCCAGCCTGTTTCAACTGGATGGCCTCCAGAGACACTGTGAAATCCTCTGTGCCCAGACGATCAGCATGGAGAACTCCGTTAACATCTATAAATATGCAAAGGTATATATATGCCAAACTGCCTCATTTAATAATCACAACGAAACAGCACGCATGCTTTCTGCAGTCTCGTTTTGGTAACTAAATACAACAGGCACAGAGCAGGCACCTGCTGTGCTGGTAACTCTACCCCAGCCGCAAGCGAGATGCGTTCAAGGTCCAGTCTGTAAAGCCCCACACAGCCCTAGTATGTTTTCTTGTCTAAAGCAATCACGTATGAAATGGATGCAGGATGCCCACAGAGCAGGGGAAAGGTGTCTTAGCAGGCTGATACAGCAACGTCCTCCAGCAAAGCCCAAGAGATTCAAATCCTCAGCACAGCAGGGGCAGTTATCACAGTACAGCAACTGAGTAAACCCTTTCCTAGCACTCCTACTGCTAAAACATCTTTACAGCTCCAGAACTAGCAGATACTTAGCATATACTCTGTTGTGCACCACAGATACTCAGCTCCGTAGCACATAATCCACGTTGTCAGTTAAATCATGGAGAAACACCCTGCCACTCCTGGCTGGAAGTTTGCAGGGTCAGATCCCACACAGACAAGCAGAAAGACTACACAAAGGGCTGATAATGATGCGCTTGTCTACTTTGTGTGCAGTGTCACCCTGATCCTTTTCGATTCCTGACTCTCACCCTGGGCCCCTTTTTCCCATGGAACTCAAGGCTGGTTTCTTTCAGGACCTAAAATTTAACAGTCTGCAATGGTAGAGACGGGAAGGGAGCATTCCCCACTGGTCTTTAGTACTTTTCCTTAAATGACTATTTGCATAAAGTTCCCAGAAACTTTAAGTTCCATAAAGTTCCAGAGTATGTACGTGCACAGTGCTTAACACGGAACTCGAGTTCCATTGTTCTCCTCTTACCGAGCTTCCCCTGCTAGTTCTGAAGCAAAGGCAACCAGAAATCCACCCAACGCGTTTTAGAAGCGCAACATCCCCATTTTCCTACACTCAGCTCCTTTTTCTAGGAGTTCAGCTCGCATCCGATGAGCCATATTCTTACTGCCGCGAGCTGCGCGCGCCATCTGGCAGCGCACTGTTCTATGCACACGAACTCCCCGCCTGCACAGCTAAACAGGTATCTTGGCCGCTTCACCAGCCAGCTGCTCTGCTCCTTGAAGAGGAAGAGGCTGGAGTGCAGGCCAGTGGCTCTGCCAACAGCGGACCATCAGGGGATGGAAAGGGGGGAAAAAAAAAAAAAAAAAAAAAAAGCAAAGCTCGAATGCCTCCCTGTTCACACCTGTGCCTGCAAAAAGCACCAAAAGAAATGATCAGCCGTCACTGGTCCGACCTTCAGTGCTTTTCCACTGCTATTACCATCCTTTTTCCGTCTTAGGAAACATGAAAGGGAAAAGTATTAGAAATGAGAAGCAGCTCGGGCACGCCCTTTAGGTGTGTGACACACAGAAACGGCTAACTGATCTCCCTCTCTTCTGCAGATTCACAACGCGCCTGAACTCGCCTCTTTCTGTGAGGGCTTCTTCCTCAAACACATGAGCTCTCTGCTGGAGCAGGACTCCTTCAAACAGCTGATCTACAGCAGGAACAGCAAAGTGCAAGGCCTGGACCCTCTGCGGGACTTGCAGACAGCCCTGGCCGGCCGCCTGCACTCTGTGTACGTCACCTCCAGGGTGTGAAGCAGGAGCAAGGCCGGGGCAGGAGCGCTGGTTCACGCTGCACGGGGACACGTCATCAGGCAAAGCTGCGGCTTCCCTGTTTGCCTTCCGGGTCTTGCTGAAAGTCCCCTACAACAGATGCCCCCTAGGCCAGGGTGCTGCGCCTCATCCCGCTGACGGAGGGGGAACTGGCTTCTCTGTGCTACTGCTGTCACAGAAACGCTGTCACGGCGTAGACAAGAACTGAGGATGCAAGTGAAGAACCCGAAGAGAAGATCAACGCTGCCGTTTAAACAAGCACAGTGCAGGGCTGCAGAGAAGCGAGGCAATTTACCTAGACCCAACACCTAATACGTAGTCTTACCTGCCTGCCTACACACCATAATGGCCACCTAGTCCATACGCATAGATGTTGTACTTGTAAAAAGGCGGCGTAGATGCAGTTTTCTAATCCGATGGACCACCGCCCACCCCACGAGTCGTCTGTCTGGACGCGAAGGCCGGCGTACACAAACTACTTCACTACAGACACCAGTGTCTGTGCCTGTCAAGAGACTCTGACATAAGTTTCCCCCCAAACTGTTTGCACCTTGAGAGAGATTTTGTAGCTGTTCAAAGCCGAGTAGAAACTAATACTAACTCTGAACTTACTCACTCTTTAAACCAATATGAAGAACCGAGCTGGGGCAGGGACGGGAGAATTGGTTTTTTTTGTATTTTCTTTGATACGGTTTCACTGTGCTAGTTGTTAATCTGGGTCCATTCCGAGGAGGGGGGAAAAAAAAAAAAAAAAAAACTGTTTCCCCTTTTGCTATCAAGGTTTGACAGTCCCAATTCACTTTCACCTTAAAAAAAAAAAAAAAAAGCCACATAACACATTTCTGAACATTATCTGTGAGACCTGACACCACAAAAGATGCTTTCTAAAAGACTCAGGTGTAGTAGGAGCTAGCACTGTGCCGAAAAGCTGTCCAGTAGCATAAATAGCAATAAAAGTCTCCTGAGGAAGGCCCTGAGGAACATAGAGCTTGATAGTTTGTTCTCTCTCTGGAACTAACTGGGATTCGAAGCTCTGACCGCTAGTCTCCGCTTCCACAGCCTCCTCCAAGGAACGATGTTGGTTCCACAGCTACACTACCTCAGCGGGGACTGGGCACGGTGCACACCTGACGGGTTCCTAGAGGTAGGCTGCAGTCTAATATTTAGGCAGCAGCACTTAAACAAGATGCCTCAACTCGAAGGCCCGAGATTCACATTTTGTCTTTGTTTGCAGCAGACAGATCTTTCCGGTCCAACAGGACTCATTCTAGGCTGCCTTCTAGCTGACTGAGGAGAACAAAAAGGAGACAGTTCAATCTACAGTTTTGAGTCTGAAGCAATGTTTCTGTGTTTTTTTTATTTTAAATAATCCTAACCATAGGAAGGCAGTTAGTTAGTTGTCTAAAAACACAGACCTTGCTCTTACCAATAGCTTTAAGGAAAGCCCTTCAGATATTCCCACTGACCATTGTTAGCACCCACCAAAAGCATTGGCCAAGATGCTTTCGTTCGTTATCGCTGGGTGGAGGAGAAGAGGAAGCCAAGTTTTCAGTGGAGAAAACNTTAACTTGCATTTTCCTTACCTGAAGTACATTTATCTGCTTTCCACTGAAAAGCAGCAGGTGGGAGTGTCCAAGGAAAACCCCAATTCTAGGATTCTTCTCTGCAGCAGCAGAGACAGCGAAGGTTAAAGCAACTATTAACCTGGAGGTATTCAAGCAGTCCTCAGAAGTTAAAACATCCGATTTGTTCCCTCCCAAACACTCATAGGTAAAACGTGGTAGGGAGGAAACAAACCAACAGAAACCACCACAGGTAGCACTTCCTCTCCGAGTCACCTCGGAACCCAACAGGCTAAAACGGCTCCAGCTGCTGCACTGCGTCCGGTGCTTCGCTGTGGCAGCAGCAGGAATCACGTTGGAGCAGAGAGCATTTAAAAACGCTCCGACAGCCAGGCAACGTCAGGCATGCAAGGGTACGGGAAGCAAGAGCATTTATTTATCCAGGAGGTAAGAGGTATAAAGGTTTAATTCCGCTGGCAGAGCAAGAATTTGACCCAGAAATCTATCTCCTCCCAAGATTACCCCATAAATCTTGCAGACCCCTACAGAGTTTGGGGATAACGGCTGAGCTGTAACTCTGAATTTGGCGCTACCTCTGCAGGACTCAAATACTTCCCTAGGCCACTAAGCACGTTTCAGAGGAAACCACCAGTACAGCCAGAAGCTGTACTTGGTGGCCGAGAATCTCTTTGTCATGCTTTTCCTTGGTTTTCCCACCACACATCTAAACAAAGGGAACCATGCAGCGGGTCTCTCGGGTGTAGCAAGACTTGAAATCCAGTTCTGTAATAAGTTACCATCACCAGCATTTCTTAGCGTCTGATTTACGTCATCCAAGAGAAGGCTGCTGGGAACAGCGCGCGAGGGGTGCTTTCTCTCACGTTGCGCCGTTACACCGGCACGCTTGGAAACCCACCAGTACAAACACCGACTTGTTCTCAAGAATCATGGAATATGAACACCTAAGACTCCCTTTGGAGCACTTTTACTCAAAAAAGTGGATTAAATAGAGATTCCTTATGCAACAAGTTGCATATCTCCTCTATTTTATACAGTGCTGCTCTTGGAGTCCTAGCAAGTAACGTAGCGGAGTTTGCCCAGCTTGGGGAAGCACAAAACTTTGCCGGCCACAGCGAGATCATTCCATGGAGCAGAGGAAATAAATAGAGCTCATACATCTGCCTGAACATGCTCGATGACTTCCAGACCAAAATAAAACCTTTCTGCTTTACGATAAGCCTTTGCACAGCAGGCAAGCGCTGGCTCACGTAGCGCTGCTACTAACTGGCCCTTTGCCCTCACCAAATGCCGCGCCAGCAACCAGACATTGCTGCCTGCACCTGCCGTAACAGGCACGGCCATGGAGACACAAGGGGGGGGGAGAAAAAAAAAAAAAAAGAGGAGAGTGGCGACTCCCTCAAGGAACAGGGGGAGCAAGCTGCTGTCGCCACTGCCTGTGGGGAGAAGACGACTCGAAAGCCAGATCTGCCTCCCCGAAGGGCGGTTTTGAGTATAAGGGATCCGTTAATCCCCAGCGAAGACGACAGAATACCGCACTCAGCGCTATTTGCTCGAGCGAGAGGGAGGCAGAAAAAAAGGTTTCTGTCATATGATGAAAAAAACAGCACAGCGGGGACAAAGGCCTTGCTAGCAGCAACACCCGGCCCCCGCGCCGGAGTCATGTCAGTGCGGTCCATTTTCCTACTGTTGGCAACTAGAAAACGAGCAGGCCCGTTCACAACTGCTCAGCGAGCGCAGGACCCTCAGGCACAGGGCAGTCAAAGCTCGTTGCTTCACGTACGCGCTCGCTGGACGGACGGCTTACTAGGACCCGAGCACAGGATTTCACCCAGCGCTCCGGTCTCCGCGTACAGCTCAGGCAGGAGAAGGCTGCCCGTGTCCCTCACCAGCTCTCTCCATCCTCAGCCTTCATGTGCCCGCTCACAGAAAGCGGTCGTTAGAAAATGCACGCTACGAGGCGCGCGTAGTTTTGGGCCCTTAGCAAAGGACAGCGTCGTGATTCAGGGACTGAAGGAGGGAAGGAGTAGTGACATAGTCAAACAAAAATCCAGCTGGGGAAGAAAAGAGACTCCCAAGGCAGTATCACGATGATCCAATGGAAAAGGCATACTCCCTCCTGCCCCTTCTATGCGTCGCTCTCATCCAGTACACCAACCTTTGCTTTCCAGACAGCTCGCTTCACCCTCACACAGCTGTGGGAGGCAAGACCCCTCCTGGAAGTCCAGCCAGCTCACAGCAGCAGGGAAGCTCCTCAGCTTCACCGGTCTGACTTCCTCCCAGATACCTCGCAGAGGTCAGCCTCACTCCAGCTGTCAAAACAGCTCACGGGTCTCCCAGCGAGCAGGATGATTCCACTGACAACTAGGTCACATCTACCCACCACCTGCAGAGAGCTGCTCAGCTATACGTGGCTTTCCCATTTTCCCCCAAGCAGCCGCAGTGCTCCATCACTGCGGGCAAACAAGCTCACTCGGGCGCAGGAGAGCGCAAACCTGCAGCTGAGCTGTCTGAGCACTGAAAACAGGCGGTAAGCTGACCTCGTAGGTTTAAAAGGGGACCCGAGACACTAACGCAAGTGGTCACAGGGTTGTGCAAAGACCTGTCCCCCCTGACTGGGAAAGGAGGCCCGGACAGCTGAGCCGGCTTTGCCTGCGGTTAAACGCGGGCGCTGCAATTAGCTGTAGAGCAGGCTCCTTCAAGCGTGCACAGCCCCATCTGCAGGGGATCCGGGTGCAGAAAGACCAGGAACCTGCTCTAGTCGGAGGGAAACTCGGGCTCAAAACCAACCGAACCAACCCTAGAGCTCAAAAGATACAGAGCTTGCTCTCTTCTCAGCTCTCGGCTCCTACATTGCCTGGCATTTTTAGTGCGCTTCTGGCTACAGAAAGACACACATTCTTGCTTTGTTGTTGGATTGTGTTCAACTAGCCCTTACTCTAGCTGGAATTTTAACCCAGCTTGACTGATGGAAAGCACAGACAGAGGAAAATGTGGTTTGACTAGACTCGTTAAAAAAAATAAAAATAAAAATCCACATCTCTCACTTATTTTAGTATCTGAGGGCCTTTTTCCACTTTACTGTTCAAAGAGCAGTAGACAGGCAGAGGAATCCAAAGAGCTGCCAGGAATCATAAAACGTACACGGAAAACCTGAAAAAGAACGGTTCAACTGGATACACACGTTTTCTGTAGAAATAGCAAAATTCTCCTCAAATACAACTCCCACTTGGAAATCGAGGGGCACACACGCAGCTCAAATCCCCCAAGTCTTCTACAGTGAGTATAGTACAAGTAAGCAGCGGAGGCAGCTCTAGAGGTCAGCTAAATAGTGAAATTCTAGTCTGCTTGAAGAATCCGTTTTAATCTCCTATCTTCCACCTCAATTTACAGACCATTTCCAAGAAGTCTTGCTGGACTATAGATATTTTCACAGATCAGCTCCTACCTAGCCCGTCATCAGGAATGCTTCCAACGCGCCCTCCCCAAGACAGTGCCAGTTAAGTCAGGCGACGAAGTTTTTATGACCGCTGCCTACCAGCACGAGACCGTCCTTCCCGAAACAGCCAGAAGCCTCAGTCTGACTCAGGCTTACGGCAACAGCTTCATCACAGCCACGCGCTGGAGCCCCAGCAGAAGCAGAGGACAGTCAAATTTATACACTGCTTCATAGCTATTTGGCAGAGACTTTGACGTATTTTTCATATAAATATGAACTTTTTTTGAACTTCTTGGCCATCTGATCCTCAGCTTAGCCATTAAAAAACACAAACCAGTTTCTGAGCCCTAAGAGCACATGGGTGTTCCATAATAAAATTTCTCTTAAACCTTTGTTTTGAGCCTATTAGTAGAACTGGAGTTTAACAGCCCTCCTCAGACACGCATTATAATTTGCACCACTTCTACATTTTCAGGAAGTTCAATCAGCATTTTCTTAGCACAAGATGTAACACGCGATTAAAAAAAGCCTTCTGATACTGTGACCTATTAGACAGCAAGACCCAAAGCAAGTAAAACACTACCACCTGGGTGAACAAACCCAGCAATCTGCCTAGGTTGCAGGATCTGAAATAATTACTGCTGCTTTATTAGTGCCAAGTTTCAACAGGCTTTAAAAGGACTCTAAGTGTTTAAAGCTTTCACTTGCAGCCCGTTAAACCACAGTTCAAGCTCGCCAAGCAGAGCACGTGAAGTGGGCAAGCCAGTGATATTCAGCCAGTAACCATTTGATACCAGTTCCTTACCTGACCACCACTTGAAGCCCACCTTTGTCATTCCTTCCTGAAACAGCTAAAGGATGTGACTGGCTCGGGACAATCCATAAAAAAACCTTTTACTACCATAACCATCCTTCAGACAAATGTGACCAACTCGAGAGGTTTCTGCATTGAGCTAAGCAAGACGCTGGAAAACCACAGTCCTACAGGTATCCATGGGAAATGTGGTTTTGATGCTGCAGAGCCCCTGGGCTCGAGAACATTCCAGGCCCAACCATCCAGCCACACTATTCCCATTTGTTGGAATGGCTCTCCTCTCACCTGGCTGGAACATGTCCCCTGAAAGGGCTGCAGCACCTCCCGCCCCAGCCCGCTGTAACATCCCCTGCAGTACCACTTGGTTTTTTGTCTCTCGGGACCAAGTCAGGCACAGGCAGCACCCAGCGGGCAGCGCACCCAGCAGAGCCCGTCCCCCAAAGGAAGGGGTTGTAGCTTTTCACCCCTCTCCCAGCAGGGCCACCACTTACCCTACTTGTAACACTAACAACAGCAAAACCAGAGAGAATGCACACTCACCTTTTCTTCTGAGGACTTCCTGGGCAGCAGTGAAGAGCCTCACGCTTCTTGCCTTCTGCAAATGCTTCTTTCACAGCTTCTTTCAAGCTGGTTTAGAGCAGCCAGCCACCACCTCATCCCTACAGGCTGCCAGTTACCACCGCCGATGGTAACGGCCCCCTCATCAAGCCTTTAAGGGCTGCAGCTGCAGATCTCCCTTCTCAGGGCTCAGCTGCCGCCTGGGAACACGGGGGATGTGCCCTTGGCACCGACTCTCACATAGTGACCTGCTAACCAAAGGTATACGCAGGCCGTGCTGCGCAAGGCCCAGGCTTAATACAGATGCTTCAAAAAACAGTCTCCTACAGAAGAAATACTGTCTTTACCTAAGCAGAAACTGTTTCTTCAAGGATTTGCTGGAAGAAGGAGCTGTGAGATCTACAAGTAAAGATAACGCAGCTGGGTGTCAGCTCTAAGTGTCTGTTCCAAACCTCTAGGGTGTGAAGCTGGAACATCAAGACACGGCACCAAGGCACTCGGGTTTGGGACGGGGACATTCTGTGTCAAAGGTTTGCCCTGGTTTTGAAGCCTCTGGAGTCTGACAGGCACCAGACCTAGGGTACCGCGGCCACCGAAAGTCCCAGCTCTCGACTGGCGCGTATTTATGGCCAGTAGCAGAGCGGGGGAGTTCAGTGGCTTGCCTGCTCAGCTGGCCCCCGAGCCAAGACCCCCAGGACCAGGTGTCAGTAAGATAGCGCTGATTTCCTGGCAACCTTAACACAAAACCTTCCCACAAAGCCAAGCAGCAGCTCTAGGTCAGCAGATAGCAGGGAGGCAGAATGGCCAAAGCAGCTTTCCCAGCACCTGTTAATCATGCTACCCTGCTTGAGAACTAGGAAATGTAAATTACTGAGCTATGGGAATGCTGAGACCTTGTAAGCAAGTGTGAATGCAAAAGAGCAGCCTTTATTACAGCTGCTTGAGGAGCACAGTAAGTAGGAACTATAGACTACCTTCCAAAATAGAAGTGTTCATTGTATACCCTGAACTCCTGTGAGGACCCAAATCGTGAGTCTGAACTGACAGCATGGTTAGTGCTCACTGAATAGCCAGCCCCAAATAAAAAGTCAGTTGTTCCCACCGAGAACTCCCTCAAGGTACAAAGGAGTGGTAGTACTACCGAACCCGCAGCTGCACGTATCAAGATGTGCTGCAATGCCAAACGGTGGAGTCACATACCAAAGCCTAACACATTTCTATCCTTTGTTGTCCAAACTCTTTTTTTAATAAAGACACCAACCATTAAGATGCGGGAAAGTTTACAGATCGATCTGCCCTCCTTGAATGGAAACTCTGTAGCCGCTAACGCACCCTCATAATATCCCAGTGTGCTGCACAGTGCCTCGCTCAAGCTTTGCAGTCACACTTCATAAAAAATCTTCATAGACTGTCTCCTGGCAGTGTCACTGTACTTCCCGTAATACAAACACTTTAAAAATGCCTCTAAGGCTTTTCCTTCCCTCCGGCTCTCACCCCCCAAAAGAAAGTCTTTTGATTTAAAGGAGAATAGTACTGCTTGAGTACAGACCCGTCACTTGTTAATTCAAGTTCACTGACTGGCTTTAAAGTCATTTCTTCCACTTCTGCTTTATATCTTTAGTCTTCTTAAATTTCTTCTGTTGCTTGGGTCCTCTTGCTGTTTCTAATTTTCTCTTCTTCTCACTGGGAAACAGGAACAAAAATATCTGTTAAAAATACACTAGATTCCCATCCAGCTGGGAAATTGTTGTTGTGAAAGGGGGGCGAGGGTCTACATAGAAATGTGGTTGGGAGAAAATACTTCCAATTTCTTGGGTCGTTTAAACTGGTGCTACAGAAAGCATGAACAAGAGTATGGCCTAGATTTTCTAGTGTCTTCAGATTCTCTAACCCAGTTTGAAGCCTGTCGGATCTTGATTTTCAGCTCTTGTCATTGCTTTTGAAGACTTTTAAGTTATGTGTCCTAAAGGCAATTCATGTGGGGCATCTGGAATTTAGAGTACCTAGAAAAAATATTACCACTGACAGTTTTTAAGTATACCATTTTGTTCCTGCACTAGATTCTGACTAGAGCTAACATGACAGAGCTCCAAACTTTATAAGCACTGACAAGACTCTCTCATTCCTGTAAGGCTTCTGGAAACTCACAGCTTCCAGCATTCGTTAAAAAAAAAACATGAATACATTAGGTGGAATAGAGATCCCATAACTACTACAGGCACCCCAGGAAGGGGAAATAAGCAAGCAGGCAAGTCTCAACTATAAATCCCCAAGGAAAAGATGAGGAAAGACTCCATGCAGAGCAATGCAGAAGAAAGAAGATGGGTGAAAAGGAAGGAACTGCAGAAACGCAGACTCAGTATTTTGCAGGCTTAAGTTCACATTTGAAAGAATTCTTCTTCCCTGAATTTGCATTTTCTCCAATGGGACTATCATAAGCTCCCGCCCAGCGCTGGCTCCCAAAGCAAATAGGACAGTTAGGTGGAATGAGTTCTTTCTTTAAAAGTGACCCAAGGGAGAAATAATACCAACTCCTGTGCATGATCAGGATCGAGATGTAACCATGTCAGCAGAAAGAAGTTACAGTAAGCAACTAAGTTACATGAAGACAGGACTGCACCCTAGAGCAGCACAAAATTCAGAGTCTCGCCGTTAGAGGAACCACTGAGCACCCAGTAGAGCCCTCAGGTGCTCACACCCTGATTTCTCCAGGAAAACTGAGACTCTATCAAGGACACTAAGCTCCTTTTATCTGCATTTAACTCTTCAGCTTCACTCTTTTGAAAAATGTTGTTACAAAGCCAGCAGGAAAGACCAGAGAGACCTCTGTGGAGTATTTCAACTTCCTTAACCTTTTCAAACTGACGACGGAAGCGTTCTGTCCTGCTTTGCTCAGCACCTCATTCCACTCTTCGTCGTCACCCCGGATAATATATCTAAGTGAAAAAGGTAAAGGAAAATCCAAGTGAAATTGCTAGCACAAAGTTAAAAAAAAAAAAANACCCTTAAATGACTGAACCGTACTTTAAAAAAAAAAAAAAAAGGTGATTATATTGTCAGGCACACACTACTCTACAAAACAAGCCACTGCATCAGCACCCAACCAGATCAGTATCCGGAAATACATACAAAATTAGGCTGGCAAAGGGATACAATAGCTTGTCACGACTCTGTCAGCAGACTCAGTCCAAACTAGGTCAATAGCAACCCCCAACTGTCCCCATCCAAAGCTGGTCAGTGTCGAATGAAGTTCTCTCAGGAGCCCCTATTGTAAGCACCACAAAACTGTTCTATGAAAGCCTCTCATCAGAAAAGCGGAGTGCTGAGTAGAGTCCATCTGTTACGAAAGCGAAAAATAAGGCCACAAAGGTTATACTTTCCATAGCAGCGGTGTATACTTCTACTTTGCTCACTAGGTTTCTTAAAAGATAGACCTTCAGTCACTGCAGCTTTAAGCCCGACAACCACAACCAGATCGATACTCGCTTCTATAGGTTTCCTTATAAACGACTGAGGGCTTTTTGTCTTTTTCCCTCCTCCAAAAAAGAGGAGGATGGTTGTGGTGGTAAAGGAAGAGGACACAACAAGCAATGGCTTATAACAGAAAGTTGGCTAAATTAGCTGCTCTTAGACGAGCAGTAAGCTTTAAGGGTACAGTTTTTCTGCATCAGTCCGGGAACAACTGAAGACCTGCAGCTTTCTTTTGAAAAGAGAAATTAAGACAACAATTGCTATTCAAATAAGCTCACGTTCTGTGCCCCTCGTCTGGGTGTTCAAGTACCCTGGAAATCACATACAAAGTTAACTAGGCAAAGCAGTCGTGTAGCAAAATGAAGTCGTTCCTCCCCATCTCACATTCTTAGAGAATTAGAACAGACTAGCCTTTGTTCATACAAGGCTGAACAACACTGGAAAAAGCCTTTTCAAACCAAACAGGTCTGTCCCTTCTATTAGTTTTCTATAACCTGTATTGAAAAGTGTTCAGAATAGATTTTTGTCTCTCTCTCCTCACGGAGGAGAAATCTATTTCTGGGTGGAAAAAAAAGGGAACATGGTCCAAAATGACAAACAGGTATGTAACACTACCAACGCAAAAAACGGAATTAAAACTTTTTTAAAGTTCTGTTTATATTGTTTTCCGAATGTGTCTGACTTGCAAGTCACTTCAAAGCACATCCATTTTTGGTCTTCCTTCAAAAAAGACAACCAGAGATTCAAAGAAGCTTGTATTCCTTTTCTCAGATTTAACAGAGATTAATCTAGAGCCAAAACAGACAACTTTTCTGGGATGTCAGTATGGTAAACAGGATTTAGAAGACAAAAAGTGGGAGGAGGAGAGAGACAAGGGAGAGAATCAGTGGCACATGTAACTCCCGTTGGTCCAGAAAATGAGACATCTGCTGACACTTCAAGTAAATTGCTGGTTCAGCGACTCGGTACCCTACAAATTGTCCAGCTCAGAGTTAAAAGGCATCCACGCACACTGTAGTGAGCAAAAGAAGCTCTAGTTAGTTGTTCTTTTTCTGTTGGTTTGGGTTTTTGATGAGCTTTTTTTGTTAAAGAAGAGAATATTAAAATTAGCCAGGTACTATTTTCACTTGAGTTGCACACACAGCTAAGCTGGATAGCAGACAAGAGGACCGGGTATCCTGGTTTGACGAAAGTAATGGCTGTTTCTAGAAACACGGGAAAACTGTAAAATTAGAAACAGTCCACAGGCAAGCAGCTTGCTTTATTACTCCGTATTATAAAACTATGTAACTTATATATACATAATATGCATACTGTACACAGCCAGGATCAAGACTGACACGTAAATACATAGTAAAGAGTTACTGCCATGAATGGTTTACCATTTAAATGACAAAAGAGGACAGATGTAAAAGAAGAATGTGCCCAAGTTCATGCCAGAGGCACTGGGACAGAGCTGAGAATTGATCCAGCGTTCCCGTTTGCAGTACGTCTCCTCTTTGCAGCACTGTAACGATGAGCCAGCCCCAATTCTAACAGCAACTCAGTTCTACAGTTCCACAGACAGACCTCCCAGCTGTGATCTGCTAACTCGCAACCTTTTGCTTTCTGTTCAAAACACCAGCAGAAAAAGGGAAGTCGGTAAGTTCACACTTGGGAGTATGACACGCTTCTCAGGCAACGAATTAATGTACTGAGGTAAACGTGAATGGCCTTGAACTGCAGCTGCTACTGAATTTAATTCATACTGGAAAGAATGTTTTGAGTGTGAAATAAAGCAGCTGCTAACAGCTGATGAAGACCAAGTTATTGGCTGTCGGGCACACAATACCCAAAGTTTCCATGAGCACAGCAGCATATGCTTACCTTACCTGGCCGCTGTCAAAAATACCCACTGCTCTCTCTCATTTATCGGTGGGTTGCGATTGTGATACTGCAACTACAGCCTCGTGCACGAGCCTCAGCAAGATGCGCGAGTGACCTGGCATTCAAACAGCTTTCGGAGGCAAACTGGCTTTGAGACTCATACAGATAAATTCTTACTGGGTAAGGTCCATTTCCTTCAGCTTCCCCACTTCTTGCTTGTGTTTTTCTTGGAATTCCTTTGCGGCTTCTTCCTACAACAGGACAACGTAACAGATGCAGTAAGTTCTAAGTGCAACAGTGACCATGTAATGCAAGGAAAACACCTTTCCCACTGAAAGAGAAGTACATTCCCTAAACCAAATACCAGATGATCCTGAAAAGCTTATCTCTTTTACAGAATTGTATTTTTATGTTATTTGTATACATATACTTGTAATATAGAACTCCAAGAACATCTTAGTGGGTTCTGCGAAAGGTCGATGTTGCAGATTAACAAAGCATGACTACAAGCATGTAATACAAAGCCGTGAGGTTTTAAGTACCATAAAGTGACAGACCTGATGTGGAATTCTCTCCATTCAAGAAAATTTAGATTACAAGGCTTCTACACCCAAGGGAACTCCATGAAGTGTTTACATATGTATGAAGAAGAAAGTTCATAATTACCAAATCGTCATTTAAAGATTTCAGTGTTGGCTCCATTACAATATCCTTTGTTGCCACCATCTGCTCCTCCACAGCTTTTTCCTGGACTGTGTTGAACAACTGAAAATGAAGTAAGCCAACATATCTAAGACTTGCTGATGTTTCTTCTAGGGTTATTGCTTAAAAATAAGTAAGAAATGCTGTCTGTCCCCATAAAACTCTTCTAACCTTGCAAATATTATCAGGCAGTTGTTTATTTCTGATGCACACATCATACTGAAATAAAACACTCAAGGCTGCTTCCTGAAGGCAGAATTATATACAGCTTTTATAAAAAGTATAAAACTAAAATCTGTCAGCACTCAATGTCACTCGCATAAATGTAGAGAAGTCGTCATTTACACCATACTTTATTACTACAGCATGATTTGGTTAACATTTGCAGCTAAAAGTTGCATCGTTATTTTCCTGTATGTTGTTTTCTCAAAGATAATTATAAGGGTGTTGTGCTGAGCAAATCGTCTCTCCGATAGACAACCTATGCCAGACTGCAGAAACTTTGCTACCGTATCCTGATCCTTGAGAACTAGAGGCCCCAGACTCAGCAAACAATTGCAAGCAGTTGGCAAGTATTCTGTCCGTCTCACCATTTGATAACTCATCACGTTACTCACTTTTATCATTAGAGAGAAAGAAAATCAGATCCAAAACTTTCCAATTATTTCACTGGACTTCAAGTCTACCTCTGAATGACATTGGAAAAGGTTGTTTTTCAAGAAAAGTTGAGATGCCACCAGAGTAGTGAGCAACCACAAACAAATGCTCAGGCTCAGCTGGCAACGTGAGCTCTACGCTCAGCATTTTGATCAGGACATTTCAACATTTAAAACCGTAAGACAAGCACTATTATTTGGGAAAACATGATATAAATCAATGCCATAAATACCTGGTTTTTCATTGGGATTTTCCCATCTTACAAAGAAGTTTACAGTCAATTATTTGGGACACGTTAAAGATAAGCAGTTCTGATTCAGCTTTCTATTAGTGTCACACTTTGGTCAGATAACAACCAAGACAAAGCTTGTCAGGACGCTATTACCTGAACTACTTTGCGGATGATTCTGTTGAAGAGGCCCATCAACTGACTGCTGGGCAGTTCTACCTCCTTTTCCAGTTGGTCCAGAGATTTATGCTGTAGGCCAATCCCCAGAAAAAGAGCCTGAGGAAATGACAAGTATTTCAGTTATAGAGGCTTTTAGAGCAAATACAAAATATATGGTACCCTCTACACTCCCTACATTTTACCAAGTCCTTGCTCTACTCAAGTAGTACAAGGCTTCTCTGGTAACACGCAGAAGCTTTGCTCAGATCACTGCAACAGCCCTAAATTACTCTGTAGATGGCAGGAGCCGTTCCATACTTTGTACAGATGAGTACCTTTCTCCCGAAGTACACTTCAAGAGCCAGAAGATTTTGAGGGGTTTTTAAGCCCCAGTTCACACCGCATTATAAATGCATGGAGTACTTCACTGAACACACAACAGAATATGATCCCTATGAATTTTATTCGAAGCAAACGCTAAAGGTGGAAGAACACCACAAGCAGGAGAAATCACGAAAAGGACTACAAAAGGATCAGTTAACTGAAGCAAAGTCTTTTTTTAAAGATGACATGAAACAGGAAACTACTCCAAATAGGTACACAAAGAGAGGTGAAGCATGGCTTGTTCTCACGGTAATACATACTGACTGTGCAGCAGAGAGACAGATATCACCCATCTGGTTGAGAAAAAACATCCTGGCAATGGTAGGCACCATATCCATGATGAGATGATAGTCCACCATGTTGCGAGAGTACATCTCTAATCTCTTCAGGTCATATGGGATGAAAACCGATTCCAATTCAGCACGGCTGATGGCTGACGGGTGCAATAAAAAGACAACAATGTCAAAGACTGTTCTTCGTAGCTATCCGGGGATCTCAGTATTTAACAAGCTCCTTTTCACATCGTTGCGTAAAGGCCAACTGCTACCCCATCGGTTTGCTTCCCAACACACTTCAGAATTCAGCACGCTAGGTACAACGCTGCTATTCAGATGGGCTTGGTTATTCAAAGTCTTTTCAGACAGACATACGTCCATATGAAAAATATCGCAACTGTCGAAACAGACCAGCATATCAACTCAAAGATGCCAGAGAGACTAAAAACAGTGAGGGCTGAAAATGCACTTGGCCCAGTCTTTAACTATCTTACATTCGTTTTGCTGTTAAAGAGCTTTGTTCCCTCGTAGCAGCAACCAAAACTCTTCAACCCAGACATGATACAAAAAACCCACAAGATGCAGATTACCGGGTTCTCCCAAGAGGACTCCCCTCTGTTAGGCATACTGAGAAAACAGCAATTTGCTTTTAAGCCAGAAGTGACTCTTAGAACTGTCTTGTCCGGCCCCTTTTTTTATACTGCCTGCGTGCTTCCCTCGACAAGTGCTGCACTGAGCCCAATAACATGCAGTTGAACTAAAGCCTCTCTCTTGGAAAGACATCACATTCCAGTTTCCAAATTTCTGATGACAACGTTCTTCCTAAGATCCTAAGCAAGCTGCTCTGCCTACTGACCCTTGCTATTCAAGGCTACCCTTTTAATTCCATAGTGGATTTGGCAGGTGTCAGTATCCATCCATGTTTTGTCATGCATTTAGCTGTTACAGTCAAGAGCCCTCTAATTTTGGGTTACTTGAATCTTCGACCAAAAAGCAGGGGTAAAAAACCCCACACCAAAAAAACACCACTATCCATTTTCAGTGGCAGAAAATGTCTTTTACTTAGAAATACAAGCATTTTTCTGGATAATAGGAACAAAACACAGTAAGTGACCAAGAGCAATTCATGTCACTTCACAAGAGGCATCATATAATGCACGTATTTGAGAACTCTGACAAACATATACATAGATTTTAAACTGCAATCTAACTGGACGTTGTGAGCCAGGGTACTCACGTGGCTGTGGCTGCTGTTTGATATTCTTGTTCTGTAGGATATTCAACGCCAACGAGGGAGAGAACGTGCTGAACTGGTAGGAAAGCAGAGAAAGGAACCGCCTCCTAAAATCTATAGGACAAGATGATAAAATAAACAACTCTTATGGACATCTAGAATATTCTAGAAGATTCTTCTAGTGCTGGCAAAATCAAAGTCACCTTTCCAGAAGGCAATAAGCCAAGGCTCCTGTTCATTCTCCTCTTCATTCAGCATCTTCAGCATGATGCACGAATGCTCACCAGTCAAGTCATTCTAATAAATAAGATATATTTCCCATCATCCCCATGAACCTTTTGCACTCTACGCACAACTGAAGAAGGCAAAGGTCTTCTAAATCAACAATAACTCATGCATCAACAGCTACTGATCACCACTACCTAATGTAAAACCTATGAGCTTCTAGAATTTGGCAAATCCCCAGTGCTGAGGGGTTTTGGCTTCTTGAGGTAACCAGTAGTCACCGGTATTCCAACTTCCAGCTACAGCTCAAGAGCCAGAAAAACAAAAGAAAAATGCAGTGACATGGGACAAACAAATTATTCTCTCCAAAAGTACTATAACTGCTAGTGCTATTTTTTGTAAACACCTTGAAAAACAAGAGCAGTCAGTTCAAGGGCCACTTGCATATTTTACCAATGACCACATTAATGACCCTCAACAGCTGCACCTTTGCTCTAATTTTTAAATGCAAACTACTTAGAAGACCACATTCACAACCCTAAAACTTTACTCCTTTAGCTAACTATAGGCCCAAAGAACAAAAATGAATATAAAACAAACCCCAAATGCAGTCTCAGAAAACTTTCCTGCCCAAATCACATCCCACAGAAGCTAATGGAAAGATGCCCAGTGATTTCAATAGGGCTGGATCTCATTCAGAAACAGTATGCTACTTACTGGTGTCTGCCTTAGATAAACTGGCACAAATCCAGCACGTTTCCAAAACCTGGGGAAAGGGAAAAAGAGAAAATGCAGTGAGAATTATGGAGCTGTTAATGCTACAGTAATACTTGCGGTTAAATGCAATCTATCTACTGTACAAGAACAACTGTTGAAAACTAGGCAAAAGTCTGTAAGACACCCCACCAACTAATGAAAATGAACACTGACAGAAAGTAGTAACAGCAGTCAAACTGACGGAGGTTCTAACTTAGGGGAGTGAAAAATGATGATTGTCGTACCAAAAAATGAACTCACAAAGACTGAGAGAGGTGATACAAGAGTTACTGTATTTGACGTGCTTCCAGGACCTCCTTTAAAAACAGGCAAAGAGGTTTTGACCAATAATATCACAGACTCCTAAGGGATATCCTGGCAAGGGGCTGAGGATTTACATCTCACTTCAGAGACTCTGCTCTTCTCCGATGAATGACGATTTTCTCTGGCAACTTCCAGGTTTCAGATAGTCACTTGTGGACCAGAGAGAATCCCAGCCTGATCGGCAAAATCCTGCTGGCAGCCCTTTCCATCCTCCTGTTCCTTCTTGCACCTTAGTTGTGAACTGATCCTACAATTCATTTTGCCCAGTAAAAGGAGGACTAGTATAAAAAGACCTGCTGAGACCAAACATATGGCATCCCAGACAAAAGAAGCCAGGCCCCAGAGCAACTGTCACTGGCAACCTACCTCCACAGACCATGGGATGTCTACTCACCCACTGCGCAGGATGTTGCAAAATTTCAGCAGGAAGCCCTACACGTGCACCCCAGCCTCCCCCGACCCACTAATCGTCCTTCTTTTATCCAGCCTTCTTTTATCCATCCTATCACAGCTAACAAATACTTTAAAAAGAAGTAGTGAAACACTTTATTCTGCCCCGAGAGGGATCGTTCAAATAAAGTAAGACACATCTGAACCATCTGCTTTATAATTTGCAAAGATTAAGACTACTTCACAACAACCATTCAGTTCTGATGCTCTCCTGCACAGCTAAACAATCACATTTTGGCACGAACTCTGCAGCATGCTTGCCATGGAACAAAACAGGCTACAGTCTCT
>VZTL01013831.1:9454-54557 GCA_013400535.1 Scopus umbretta
GCATCATCATCTTGTTCTGCTGTGCACATTCATTTCTACAGACAGTAATGCTTCGTAAAAGCTTTACACTTTAATTGGTTTGTTCTGCTCCAGGAGATACCTGCACATGAACTTAAACTCATAAGCTTTTACTCATTTGAACACTGAAAGCAAGAATTAGAACTTTATGATAAAATGAGGAAACTGGTTTTGGTGGCTCCATGGATTTGTAACATGTCTTCCTGGTTAAAACTGTTCAAGGTCTTGCCTTAAATAGTTGCCTTTACGTTGCTGCAAATAAAATGATCTATTGATAGGATTACAGACTTGTAACAGAGAAACAGCTTTATATGTTCATTAGGTGGAAAGTTTCAATTTTAAGGTAATTTTAGAAGTGGATTTTTATTCTATGAAACTATTCTCGTCTGGATTTGGGCTGGTGTAAAACACGTTGCAGAACAGAGACAACTGTGTCCTGGAGGGTGAGTGAAGGTGAAGGCATCTGAAGATGAGAGACCCTACAAGTGATATGAAGTCCTGCATAGCCCATAAATAGCTTGCAATAATGATTTGTTGCATTTATTTCCATGCCAGTGGAACTTCCAAATTTTTTCATGCAACTGTTTTTCTCCTTACCCAACTATACTATCCCTGGTTCTTGCAAAAGGCACTGGCAACTGCTATAGAAGCACCAGTCACTTAAGACACTGCTCTTTCTCATGGGTGTATTTAATAGCCTGAAAATCTACAATATTTTTCATTTGTGCAACCCTTCAAAACAATTTGCAAAACTTTTCCAATATAATATGCCCCCTGAGATATATATGCAAAACATATGTCGCTTGCAGGGAACAAAACAGATTCAGAAGTGAATTTAGGACTTGCACTTACAACGTAATTAACATATCACTAAAATTACTTTTCAGCTAAAGAGTAGCAAGTGATCACACACATGCCACAGCAAAGGTAAAGTGAAATGCATTAGCCAGAAAAATCACTCAGAGAGGTTTATATATTTCATCTCCTATTCACATAATTGGAGCTAAGAGCATGTGCACAGCGCTACTGCAGCTCAGCTAATGGAGGGTAAGTCAGCGATGTGCCCCAGTGCCGAGAAGACACCCACATTTGTGACGAAGATAAATATTTTTGATGGGTGAAACTGATTTCTGAGACCATGAAACAGTGGGACTCTCCCTGTTTCCACAGCTGGTTATCAGCCAGCCCAACTACAGAAGTCACAGTGTCAGCACCCCCGCTGGAAGCTTCTGTTAGTGAGTCACTTGTGAAAACTCAAGCAAAACACCCCTCAGCAGGGTCATGCTTCAAGAGAAATGAAGACCTTCACCATAAGATCCTGAAGATATGAAGCCATCACCTACCTTAAATGAACACAAAGCCCTATCCAATTCTCCCCAAGGACGTCCAGAACTTTTTAAGCACTGAAGCTATGCTTACTAAAGCTGTACGTGGAGGTGACACATCAAGACTACTTTGTGAATCAGGCAACACCAAAATGGGTCCACTTATCCACTTACCACTGACATTATGAGGCCAACACAGCACACAGAGGTCTTATAATTTATACCAGCATCAAAAATGTTTCCTGACAAAAACAACGGTTAGATTTCTGAATCTTTAGCACCCACGTTAATTGTCTTGCATTTATTTACGTTATTTTTGATAATTCATTAATTCACAGTAATAGATTGAAGAGGAGCAAAGACAGTTGGGAAGTATTACTTTATTCATATTTTTAAGAATTTAATTTAAGGTTTAACATAACTCATTCCCTAATTTGGACTTATTTGGAATCCATATGACAATGAAAGGACAGGGAGAAGACAGGGCACAGATGAAGTGCACTGTAAATCACACAGTCAGAGGTGTGATAGAAGAATAGAAGATCTAGCTGTGAATGAGTTCTGTTTCACAAGGGAAATGTCCACTTGTGATCTCTAATCATGAAAGACAAGGAAAGAAGGATCCAGCATTCACTTTGTTTCCACGGTGCAAGAACGGACACAGTTTCTGTGGGGCAGCTGATATACAGCAGTTACACATCTTTGTATTGAAACCTTAGATAGGAATGGGATGTTAAATTAAATTGTGTACTTGACTGAAATCCTTGATGGAGAGTCTTGGAATTGGCTTAGTGAATGAGGAAGATAACCTACGTACTTCATCTTCTCATCTTCAGACAACTGTTAGCACCAGCCAGTTCAGAAGAAAGCATGGGTGGACAGAATTGTAACTTCTTAAAGGTTAGTTCAGCTAGAAATAGTGATTAACTATGGACAGAGAGCAAATCGCCCAGCAAGGTAATGATGTTCTATATACTCCCTCTGGGGAGAAAACAACCTATTACAGCCCTTAATTTTGACTCAGCCTTTACCAAAGTTCATGACGCATCACCGTAGGCTGTAATTCCATACGGTAGAAAGAAGCAGCACAGCGATGTTCAAAACCACTTCCATTATATCACCCAGTTAGCACTATCAGAATGAGACCATTTTCCTACCTGCTTGTATTCAGATTCTCTTCCAACCAGTACCTGCAGAACATAACCAACAGGATCTCCCTTCATGGGTGGGACCATTTCCCAGGTAATTTCACAGGCGTTTCCTCCCAGCTGGGTTACTCGAGGGGCTACAATAAAATTAATTAACGTTAACATTTAATATGAAGACTGCATTGAGATCTTACCCATTTTACGTGCACTGTAATATATACAAGAACATTTTATACGGAGAACTTTGGGACATCACAGGGGTTAGTAGCACATAATCTGTACTATATTTATGTGGCAAAAAATCAAATTGCTATCACCACTGGATGAAAGCAGTAAAACCGGGGCTGCATTTTTAAGTCACTCAAAAGTCACATTTTTTTCAGGACAGTCTTGCCTCATTAACCAGTTCAGGATTCTTGTGGTATTAAAGAACAACAACCCTGCTCACAGAAAATTGGGTGAAATTTAGAGCTGATTAACAAGCTGCTAAGACGTTTCCTGTAGGACCCAGATCACTCCTACAGAAGGACAGTGAGCTGTTAGAGCATCTCTCATCTGTCAGCTATGTGAGCCGCTAGAAAGGGGGAGCGGATGCGATAGAAAACTTTGAACTTTTAAAATTCAATTGCAATGCCATGCACTGGTCTTTTCGAAGCAAAAGCCAACACACAAATTACACCAGCATTAATAAAAGCAGTAATTTTGTGAAGTTCTGAGCAAACAAACACCTGTCCCTGTGGAGAAGCCTGCATATTCCTCCCATGCTACATGTCATCGAAAGAGAAGAATAATAGCAAACATTTCATTCAGGAAAAATAGGAGAAGGAATGTGAGAAGGGAAGCTGAATAATCTGTATTACAGATTACATCCAGCCTGGGAAGCATAACTACAAGCATAATTTTAAAGACTTGGACTTGTATCTAATTTGGAGCCTGACACTCAGATGACCAGACCTGCTATCTCTAGCCAGGCTTAGCCTAGTGCTTTCAAGAGGACTCGAAGAAATTCAATTTGCCAGCTGTTACAATGCTGCCGTCCTTGGGAAAGGATCTCTCAGCTGAAAGACACCGTACGATGCCTGACGGCAAGCTTGCAGGTGAGCTGAGCAGAGTACTCACAGCGGCAGCATGTCTACATGTACAACTAAGCCTCTGCCACTGGACGGCAGCGAAACAACTGTGACAGCATCCAGGGTCCACCAACCCCTTTATCGGGCAGAGCACGCCAGCGCACGGCCGAAAAAACGAAACCGGGAGAAACAAAGCGTGGAACACTTTACCGAGTGGTTAACACGCGCACGTGCAAGGACATGAGCTTGTTAAAGGCAAAATAGATTCCCAACCCTACAAAAACAGACAACAGGAGACTCTATCAAAGAAACAAATGCTGCTGCTGCTGCATACATTACATGAATTTTAGACTAATTCGTTACCACCCAAGAGGAACACGTGAATCATACGCGGACTCAGATGTAATCAATATCCATTTGCTTCTCTCTGCACATCTGCCAGTGTTGAGAGACTGATAATAGATGCCTTCATCTCAGCTGACAACAACATTCTCAATTATTTTCCCTCCTCCTTCCATCCCTCACCCTGCTACATGTAGATTTTTGTCTGACACTTACAAAACACTGCCATTAACAATAATGCTATTTTAGGGTTGGCATCACTAGGTGAGTAATTATGATACTTCATAGGAGAATAAACATGTGCTTCTGATACATGAAAAACTGTACTAAGCTTATCACCTACATTCCTTTGTATTGTGCCGAACATGGAAGGGAATCAACACCATCATTTTGCCTCAACGGATGTCTCTTCCCTATGGCATTCCCTCCCCACGGCAGCGCTCACTAACGCAGTTTTTGCTGTGCCCTTTTCTCTGTGAGAGCCAGTATTTTGTCATGTACCTGTGGTGCCAGGCAACACGCGACCTGGTATTTGTACCATATCTTAACCGCTTGATATTCAGTGCAGGGTACGAGTCATATTTAACAGGAACTAAATAGGGAGGCAGGGAGTTCAAAACAAAAACCCAGGTGAGGTCTGAATTTAATAAAATGGATTGCTATCCAACAAAATGAAAATGTGACTACGGTGCATGCCGGCATCCCTGTGCTAGTTTTATCCCCTCAGTGCAGCTACGCGAAGCAACAGCAACATGGACTCAGCATCCACGAGTGACACGCGCCTGTGCCCAGGCACTCCGACAACTCGCAGGTAAAGCTGTGAAGCACACCCTCCCTGCTACCGTCACCTACGCCAGCTCGGTTCATCTAGTCCGAGGTCCTTTGGCTTTGCTGGGTAGCGTATCTTACAACTGCGTAAGAGAGTGAATCAGGTTAATTCACTGTTGGGCAAGTATATTTCCCCTTGAACTTTACACCAAACACATACAGATATCTTCTTCCAGAAACATCACTGAAGCAAATGCCAAACCCCAGAGGATGTCCAGGTAGAAATGAAGGTGGGATTCTCGCATATGCTGATTTTAGCATAGTGAAGCCAATCTCCTAATGTTCTCTCTGCACTCGAGAGTGTTGTTTTTCCTGGGGGTCATTCAGAGCAGCTAACCTAGGGACCAGGGAAATTACACCCCAGCAGTGTTTTCCCCTTTCTAAATCTTTGATAATGAATGATGTGAAAATCACCAAAGCCAGATTTTAAATACAGCCGAGCAAATTAAACCTCTCTGACAACCTAACAGTTGCTGTTCCTCACAGTAAGTGGTACTGCTTGACAAAGGAGTTTTAAGCACACGGGGGGAAAAAAGGGGCATCTGATTTCAGCTCAGTTTGTCTGACAGCTGAAATAGTGAATCCGCTGCCTTCGTAATAGTTCTCCTTGGAAGGAAGGAGCAAAATTACTTAGGCCAACATTTACACACAGGAAAAGCCATTTCATTATAAAACTTCATTTAATTAGGCCTTTTGTTCTTCTAGGGGAACAAATGCTAAGTGAGATAAAGAATCTAATTAATTTTATAAATTAAAGGAAAAATAAACTCTGAAGTGCTATGCTGAACATCACCTACACAACTTAAAACAGCATGCAACTTTACTAATGCTTAAGCCGGATTGGACACATATATACCAAAGCTGTTACATCCCTTATTGCAGTGCTGCAGTATCCCGAGCAATCCCTTGGTAAACATTATTGTTAGCAGCAGCACTTTGACAGTTTATGTATAGTAACAGTGGTTGGTATAATAGCTATATTGTTTATATGAATTTTTTGGTGATAATTTAGCTTCGCATCATAATGTAACTTCACAATTCACAGAAATACACAAGCAGCACAAACTGATTTTTCACAGGTGTTATGGTATACTTACGCTAACCCTTACAAACTCACTGCATACTTACCAATAACTTAAATAACTACATGTTACTTATGCGTATGTAAAATAATCTATTACATACCTTTGATTGCAGGCGGGACTGACTTAGTTGTGCAGAAGGTACATATTTCTGAGAAAGGTCCTTCCCCAGCATCATTGACTGCCTGTATTCTGAAGGAGTAACAAGTGGATTCTGTCAGCCTCTGTATCTTGTACGTATGACTCGGTCCCCTGTAAATCGGGATAAACCTGGAAACAATGCAAATGAGAACATGTAATTACACTGGTGTGGCACTGACATTTCTGGCTGTTACACGTGTCAGGGCAACGTATCCATATCGGGAAAACTGGCACAATGTGCTTTGCAGAGCTGTTAAAGGCAAGTATAAAAATGGCATGTTATTTACGCACTAACAATGATTAGTAGGTTAGGAAAAGCAGAAGTTCATTGCCCCTTTTTCAACTAGTACTTACCTTGCAAAAGGATTATGTGAATTATCAGGAAAAAGATCTGTCAATGCATTTCTTACTACCTAGTTATCAAAACAGGCTCAATCTGTGTTCTGCTACAGTACACAGCGTGCGCTACTGGTTTAAAACAAGATTAATACTTTGAATGTTTTATTGCTTGATTTGGGCTTATTTGTACCCAAAGACCACACCTTACACTCATCTGCGCTGTCTTAAGCACTAAATCGAGTAACTCTATTTGAATCAGAACACATGGATTGCGTAATATGCGTGTAATATATTACACACTTCTCAGCTTTGAAGAGTTTACAGCCAGTCAAACAGCAGAGACAGAAACAGATTCAGAGAGAATACACGGTGGTCCATGAGCGAAAAGGCACAGGGGATGCATGATTATAGCAAGGGGGATATGAAGGATGGAAAGGGATGCCAACTTCGGAGCTCGGGGGGACGCCCGTACTGACAGCTCTGCTCGAGAGCAAGCTGACTAGAAGAAAAAGACATGGCATTAAGGAAGCGTCTTCCAAAATACTTCCATTGACAAGACCAAACATCAGCACAGACAAACTTGTCTAACAGTGTAATGCAGAACAAATCAATGTCACTTAATATTAAAAAAAAAAAAGAAGAAAAAAAAAAGTACAGGTTGCTAGAGAGAATCTGACTCCTATTTTCAATTGCTCTGCTCAGATAAATGCTTGTCAGTAACAGTCATATGCTAGCCAGCAGTTTCTGAGACCCTGACCCCCCCAAGTGCTGAGCAGAATGGGGGTGCAGGTAAATAAAGAGGAAGCACCCAGCATCTTACACCAACCCGCTTTGCCTCTACTGGGAAACAAGGTCTTACTTGCAATAGTCCTGAATCTGGAGAACATAAAATTCACCATGTAGGATCACATAGTTTTTTCTGATGATTTAGTGCACTTCTTCAAATATCTTAACCATTTCAGTGGACTTGAAATCACCATGAAGCCAACAAAGAGATCTGGTTTTGACCTCCCTATCTAGGTGCTAGCTTTATCTGGGATATAAGTCCTTTGGCTTTGCATGAGATACAGAGTATAACCAATTTAAGCATTTCAAAGAAACTGGGTCTGTCATTAGCTCTCAGGGACAGAAATCAATTCATATTACATTATGATTGAAATCCACGGAAGTACAAACAGAGAGATCAAGAATCATCTGTAATAAAAGAGAAATGTTCAGGTAATTTAAATTGCTGGAAATGTACTCTGAAGACTAATGTGACTTACCACCCCCACCGAGTTTTAGTGAGCCCCTCGCCTTGATTGGAAATCAAAGGTCTATGCCCACAAGTTTTTAAGAGGAGATTTTAGAGCCAATTTCCAAAGAAGAATTTTTTTTTGCCCCCCAAACTTATGCTTACGCAGTTTTAAGGACTGCCTGCTGTCCCACATTGTTGAGGCTCACATAAGCAGCTATGGCACGTTTCACAAGACTGCCACAGACCTGTTCTCATGGAGTAAAATTTCTTGGGATTCACTGCACGATGAACAAAGCACATGGATTTAGGACAGCAATAAGACTGAAAAGCCAAGACTACTCTCTCTCTCCCTCTCCGCTTTGTGTGGCTCAGAAACCACTGCAATACTCACAGAAGTGCTGAGACTTGTCTCTGACCCTGATCCAAGGGCAACAGACAGCAAAAAAGAGGCAATGCAGTATTTTAGACTAATGCCCTCTTTGTAATCACCTGTGGAACCAGGTAAACAAGGGAGGATAAATATACCTTACCAGCTACCACACAAGCATACCCACACCCCAGTTTGGGCTTATGGTACACTTGCTAGACATTTAAATATGGTGAATACCAGTGACTTAGTCCTGAAATGACACTTTCACCCTTTGAACATGATTAAGGTTTTATAACACAGAAAAAGTGATCTGGCAAAATACTTTAGGTCCTTCTGCTATCTGGGAATAGGACTAATACTCCCATCTGGTTTCCATCTCCACCCCTTTTTAATTCTCTATCTCTATCTCAAAAAACATCTGTAATGAAAGCAAAAACCATTATGGAAAATCTTGCATCCGTGTTCAATACACAAGACTGTAATGGAAGCACAATTAAACTTCTGACATTCAACCGTCTTTGAAGAAAGAGAGCTTCCAATTTTGGAAGAAGAAAGGCTGATTACTAAGCCAATCAAATTCAATTGCTGTTAGGCTTCACTATGACAGTAATGCTTTGTGATTGTGTATGAAGATGTAGATCATGATGTAAGAAACATAATGAAGATGAAACATTTTAACTTGAAAATACTAGTGATTTTTTGATAATAATGTAGTATTTTCCTCATGTCTAAAGCAGGTACTTTATACTCCACCAGAATGAGTTCTGTTATTTTTAAAAATAGTGTAGTTATTTGATGTAGACAGCTATAAGACTTGGAGACTTATCCTACAATCTTTTTTCAGCCTCCCAGGTTTTCTGCTGAAGGACCACAATGAACTTGAATCAATCAGCGTGATTGCACATCGCTGCTGGGATGTCTGCAGAAATTAAAAATTGTCTAAAGGAAGAAAATTTGTCCATATTATTGCAGGCTGATTTTTTAAATCTAAAGACACTTTGAAAAGCACATTTAAACACGCCTTCTTGGCATGCCTGACATTGTTCACTGTGCTTTATCCAGGCCTTGTTCCATACATTTTCTTAAGAACAAGCCAGCTTTGAGCTTGTTTGCAAGGACTTAATCTCTTACGCATTTACAAGTTGACTTACTCTGTGTATAGAAAAGCTCCCAAGTTCTCTATCTCCCTCTCACCCTCTTCCAGCCTCTACTCAGTTCTCCATCTGAACATGGACAATGAATTCTCCTTCTCAGATGCTGTGGGATGCTGTAGGCATTGTCATTAATTTATTAATTACATAGCCATGAAAAATCTTTCTGGCTTTTCAGGGTGATAGCTGAAGTACACTGGGAGGGTGGAATTTTTTTCTACATCCCACTTCACTTACCTAACAGAGTTTTACATCATTCATAAACCAAATGTGAGAAGCCACGAATTTCAGTGTCCACAGGCCAGCAACACAACTTGCACATCAGTCCATGGGAGCTGGGAGGCTTGTAGAGGAGCCAGGTGCATGGCTCAAGAGAGCCTTCTCCATCCCTCCTCCCCACAGGGCTAGGCTGGAGCTGAGGGATGGGTACATGGTTGAACACGACATGAATGTGAAACACTGCAGCTTGACAAACTGCCACTTCTTGTCCCTTCAATCAAAATGGATATGCTTTTAGCTGCGATGTTGCAAAAGTTAGTTTAAACTTTAGTGAAATCGCGTCCACATGCTAACATGCTGATGTTTGTGGTGAGGTCCCTTACGAAGTGTGGCAGCTATGCCTGTCCCAACCTCCCTGAGCTGGCTGTTCCCATCCCCATGCTGCTCCTTCAGTACCAGTATTTAGAGGGCTGAAAGGTGGACTGGATTTGAGAACTGATCGAGGTTAAAGATCTCCGTATATCTGTAGTCTTATAATGGATTAATTCCTTAGCCGGTCCAATGTTACATCAGGACAGTTGTACGGGTGCAGCTGTGGGGACAGTATGGGGACACAAGTGGTTTAAACAAGCCAAAAGTGTTCCTGCTCCTATGAGCACTTATAGAAATATGTGTGTTTACTTTGGTTTATTATTTCCTCATCACTATCCGCTTCGAAGACAGGCAAAACCAAAACATGCTGAAGCGTGTCTCAGCCAAGATGTGTTCATTCTCCAACCTCTACCTGCTCAGACCATTTGTGTGAATCCCTGAAGCATGGTGCTAACAAGCACCAAGAAATTTTCAACCCTAAGAGGTTAGCCCAGTTGGATTTAAAAGACAGTAGGGTGTATCCCTTAAACTGGTACCCTGTCTTTGAAGAAATACTGCCTCTGTGGGTAGTGCACCACCCACAAGTAAATCTGTATTATTAAAATTTAACATGCTGCAGTGTTGCCTCTCCTCTCCAGTAAAGTAACAGCAGAAACTGAGAAGAAAGCAACCTTCTCCAGGGAAGGAAACACTTCCCAGAAGCTAGTTCCCCCTCATCTCACTCGAGCAATTGCAATTCTCCCCCTTCCCAGACATTCTCATGTCCGTCACGGACTATTCATTTACTTACACACAGCGGAGGAGAGAGAACACAATGTCCTAAAACGACTGTTTGGGAGACACCACTGCTGTTAGTTTTTCATCAATACCTTTTCATTCTCAGTGAAGATCTTCTTGGAAATGTTTTACATGTTACAGCTATTTTGTTTCCTCCACTTCAGTCACTTCCAGTCGAGCAGAGGAATATGAATGTACTTGCTCTACCTCTGCTCATTAGTTCTCAGCACATTTTAATCAGCAGGTTCCCTCTCAAACTCTTGTGTTTTGTTTATATTTTAGTAGTCCATTTGTCCTTACAACAATTTAATTTGAAAGACAATCTACCGTAGAGCACTAAATAAGACAGCAATCTTGAGCCAAGTACAAAGGCTAAAATACCCATCCGAATTATTCTGTGGTGATCTGCCACAGTTTTGGCTGGAGAGGAATCATTAATACAGCACTGGTCTGACCTGGTGACCTGAGGCTTTGTTTCACTGCACACGGGCAACTGCGTAATTAGAAACTAAAGTACTTGAATTTCATAAATCAACAGCTCTTAATATTATTATCGCAACATCCCCGCTATCTGCACAATTACAGCTCCCACTTACTGTTTTAGACCATTCCTCTATTTTGTTTAAAGAGCATTATCAAACACACACTGATTTACGCGATTTTCTTTCCCCACCAGCAGCTCCCTACACTACAAGATGGCACCCAGGAAAGGAAAGCTTCAAAACAAACCCATCTAACTCATCCCCCGAGATGAAGAACTTCCATTTTTGAAATGAAAGTTTGTTTGGTTTTTTCCCTTGAGCAGAAAAAAAGCTATCCTGCCCCTCTGCTGGGCACAGCTTCTCCAGAGTGCTTCTCCAGTGCACCTGCACTTCATTTCACAAACTCAGCTCCGATCCCTGGAGACCACAGTGCTCCAGTATGCCCCTCGCTGCAACGGCGCCAGCAAGGCCAGCGCTCCCTTCATCATGCTCTGCATGTCGGAATCTGCCCACATCCCAACCACCCCTGTGCCCGGCCAGAGCAGATCGGAAGGTTTAACACCTCTTGGCTTTATGCCGAAGCTTGCTGCTGCTGATGCAAGAAAAAGTGTCATTAATCTCTACTAAACCTAGAAGTAGAATGGAATTAACTCACTAAACGATGAGAACAGCTTTTGGTGAGGGTCAAAATGAAGGTACCATTACATTTTTTTCAAGGGAGGCTGCAGAGGAACCCCGAAGCCAAGAGCTAAGTAGAAAGTATGATAAACTAATTCCTCTCCCAACGTGTTAACGTATCCTTCCCCAGCCATAAGCACCTTGGGATGTCTCTCTGATCCACATCTTAAGAAGAGCGTGCACTTTTATTCTGTTAGACTGGCAGAGATGCAGGAGTAAGGTCAATGCACAATTTTTTTATTTCTGCTGTATTTTAAAATCTTCAGCTTAAAGAGAAAAGCTGGACATTTGCAGCATCCCCTATCCTCACATCCACCAGTGCTCCTATAACCACTACCAGGCTGACCCAATCTTTTCAGCACTGCCAGCTGAATGGCAGTTTTGGGGCACCTTTCCAAGCCACTCTTTGGCATCGTCTTTTGCAGCTAGGTGTGGAGGGAAGGCAAACACCTGGGCAGGGGTTCCCGAAAGAGTTCTGTGCTCCCAAACCTCCACCAACCTTGGCTCCCAGCCCTAATGTGAGGGCCAAACCGACGGGACCCCTCAGCCCCTCTGATCTGAAGATCTGTTTTCTAGAAGGTACCTTTTGGAAAGCTTATAATGTATGCTTGCTCATAATACATTTAGAAACTAACCTCCACTGTCAATGTAATTATTGTTTATAGGTATAATAATAATAATAATTACAGGACCCGCTGAAGGAGGCAACTTTTCCTTCCTTATACTTAGAAAAGCAAAACTAAGGGGAGAGTGGAAAAAGACAGGAAGAGAAGTGATAATAGTCAGATTGGAAGGTTTTTTTCTTCGCTTAATTACCTAGCACATTTGCAGGCTAGACAAAGAGTACTTGCAGCCAAAAACCTATTTTTAGCTTGCTTCTAC
The DNA here is from genome assembly GCA_013400535.1 of Scopus umbretta. Lineage (NCBI taxonomy): Eukaryota > Metazoa > Chordata > Aves > Pelecaniformes > Scopidae > Scopus > Scopus umbretta. The sequence continues at coordinate 21,916 of VZTL01013831.1, forward strand.
TAGATCATCTTTCATCTGCTGCTGAATCCAAGCACGTAATCCATATTTACTACAGATAGTCACTTGTCAGATGACTGGAAGTATTGAAAATGGAGATGTCTTCACCTACAGAAGCTCCCCAAAGCAAGAAAAATTACTCTTTTGGAAGGAGCTGCTGGGCACATTCAGGAGGAATGGAAGACAGATCAGCAAGGTGCCTGACAGATGATTCCTGTGTGCAGCCAGACGAGAGGCCAAGGAACAGATAGGAAGGACAATACTGAGCACAGCTTAATGTGAATTAGCAGCATTTGAATGAAAAATCTGTGAGGAATTAGGGAAAGCATCCAATGCCCTGTTGAAACTACGCAGTCAAGAAGAGCTAGACTACTAGGCAGCTACCAACACCATGGCTTGCAATAGCAATGTATTAATAACAGTAGATATAAATAAGAGCAGGGTTAACAAAGCTGAAACCAAAACAGAACAAAACACAGTCCAGCAGCAGCAAACATACGCTCTTACAGACATATGCATTTTTATCTCTCTGGAACAGCATTACAATCCACTTTCCTAGTATGGCAGCAACTAATAGCGTCTATGAACCTTAAAATGGATCTCATTCAGCACATTGTGTTCAGAACTATCCGCTGACACGGCAGTCTCTGTAATCTGGTTTGGCAAAGCTCGCTAAGGAAGCAAAGTGTAGTCCCTAGCAGAGACATCAGCAAAATTAATTTGGAACCTAGAGTTGTGCTCTTGGAAAACTGGCCAACATGTTCCTGTTGCTCCAGGCGGAACCCCATTACCACTTTAGATATTAAATAGTCATTATCCTGATAAGGCATTATTTTTCTTATGAGGTTGTTACAGATGTTCAGAAAATAGCTTTCATTACGGTGACAATCTTTGGTCTAGATGCTGCTCTTATTTATGATCTACCATCTGGAATATTCAGTTACACCCCTGAAGTCTGAAGTACCTCCAGATGTACACTGATCAAAATGTAACGGCAAATTGGTCCATGGTGTTTCTATGCAGTGTACTAAATTTCCCACCAAACTAGGGAATCTTTGAACATACTTATGGAATAGCATCTCATTCTGTGTCTCATTACGTTCTGAATATCTGAAACATCTCAAACATTTAACACGACTTTCTCACACCTCACTTTGTCTTAAAAGATGACGCACACATCTTTTTAGAGTGACGTGAGTTAACTCACATCTACTAAAAATGTTGTTTTAATGCTGCTTCTAGGAACAAAGCTGAAACGCATTAACAAGTTAAGCTTTTTACACTCAGAACAGTTCTTCCCCTTCTCTTCCATTTGCACAACACTTACTGCAAAGCCCCAAGTATCTGATCAGAATGCTCTTAATATAAATATGATTACTGTTAATAGCAATACTCGTCTACACAATGCAACAATATGAAGTGTAGACAGACTATTGGAAAGACTTTTCTGAACGTTAACTTTCTATTTAGCCAGGCTTGCAGAGTAAACTGTGGCATGACATATGTCTTGGTGCTAATTGTTAATTTCCTTTCACCATTGTTTTACCCAATATGAAAATGATTTTTCCTGCAGGTTTTTGCAAGGATATGTTAATGTATCTAATTTTATATTTTAATAGAATTTCACAAGCCAGTAGGCCTGATACATATCAGTAATTGCTGCTAAAATGGGTGTAAATTGTCTTGATCAAATCATGAGTGTAAACAATTTTTTAATTAGACTGCTTGAAACTTGCAGTAACCAGATAATGATTATGCTAGTCATCAGACAGAGGCAGCACGTTTAGCAATTTATCTCCCTGTGTTTCTATTCTACCTCTCTCCCTGTTAATGCAGAGCAAACATACATGTTGAGGCTCAGACATATGACGTCTTCCTAACACGCAGAGACTGTACTTGGCACTGTCTTTCCGCAAAGACTGCTGCTTAGACCAAACCATCAGATATGACATTCCACTTCTGCAGCCAGGGAAACTGCACTGGATGCTGTGACAGACGGTCTTCGTTTCATTTGTGGGTTCTCTGCAGTTTGTTATGCTTCTTTAAGGAGTAACTAGGTCAGAGAAACTGTGCTGGAACAAGGGGAAAATAGTTTCTTCTGCCATATACAACTTTAGCATGTTTGGGGGAGAAAAGGTTTCCAACATCACTGGGTGAAGATGACAGAATGATGGGAGAATCACTGGAAGAGCTAGGAGCTTCCTAAAACTGAACCTTTCTGCATAAAAAATTAGCCCATCTGCATCTCCACACTGGCTTTGCTGTTCAAAGCACATTTTAATTTCCCTTGGAAACCACCTCCTGACAAGCGCTTTTTGGTTCCTCTCACCTTGGAAAATATTGGCATAGATTTTTATAATACGATACTTTTCTCTCTCTCATAGGCTTTCTGTAAACAGCGAAATAGCTTATCATGCAATTGAGAAAGAGTAATGCCAGGAGTATCACTAACATCTGGGTTAGCAGGCACTGAAATGGAGGGAACAATACATCTCCCTTCGACCCCGGGTAAATCTTCCATGTCTCCCTTGCTCATGCTCAGGCTCTAAAGGCTCTACTCACAACCTACCAACCAGGCGCGAGGAAAGACAACCTGGGTCACTGGAAGGCAACTGAGAGTCCACCGAGCTTACAGCTCAGATGTCCTCTGCTGCCTGCACCACGGTAACAGGTGCTTCTGGGACGAGGAACGTGAGGTGTGATGCCTCCTGAAATAAATATTCAACTTAAGGTAAAATTCTCCAAGTAGAAGAAATCAATCCCAGGGATTATGTCATTTGGTTGCAAATGCTGTTCCTTCCTTGGTGTTGCTAGAAGTTTCCAGGATTACATCTATGTATGTCTATGGCCTTTGGGACACTCATATCCTAACCAGAAAAACAGTGTGTGCGCAATGACTGTGACAAATTAGTATTTACAGTCAGTAGGAAAATACTATTTTGTTATCGATTTTTCATTATACTGAAGAATACTATCTCCTTAAACGGCAAGCACATATAGTTTAGCAAAGTATTTTGAAACAGTTTAATATCCACATAAATAATCTTTCATATGATATGAAAGGGAAATACTACTACTGTTTACCCAGTGATATGGGGTCGTAACACATTTATTCAGTAAATGACCAGAACAAAAGCAATTACAGTTTAGAATGCCAGTAAACACCATCTCCTACAACTCACAAAAGCAGACTTATTAAGAATTGTCAATGAGCCTTCATTGGTATTTTTAAAGAATAAGTTTAGGTTGCTTCTTAGCCAACCTTACCAATGATTCTCCTTTAAAATATAATCATATATATTTTTATTTGGATTCTGTATACACACAAAAATCACGGCATTCATCTCAACTGCAACATATACTCATCTAAAACAAACACAAGGAACTGATAAATGACCCACTAATAAGGTACTTGCTAATTCTCTCTTTCAGACTGGATACTGTAAGCATTTTAACACCCTAAGAGCTATGATTAGTTGTAGGAACAACTGAAGACTAATTACCAGTACTGGAGCGGGGGGGCAGAATCAAAAGCATTACTATCATCAGGTTCATTTGTTTCACTTGGAGAGGAAAAATCCACAGTATTCTGGGAAACAGTGCAACTTGATTAACATGATTTTCTTGACATTACTAGAGTTAGGAAATGAAGTCACAACTGATGTTTTTTTTAAAAAAGAAAAGAAATTTTATAGTCCTCTTTGCATAAAGGTCAACTACTCTCAACTAACGTTCCCATGTACTGTGCTTTCTAGAAATAGATTTTTCTTCATTTCCACTTAATGCTACACATAATTGAAAGGACAAGAGATGCTAATTTGATCTTCCTAAATGTCACACATTGAAGAGCAAATGAGAGCTAAAGCAGGTACATTTCTGATGTGCACACACCTTTTCAAGCCCCTACATTAATCAGTTTCAGGAGATTTCCAAGTATTTTGTTTCACAGGTCTTGCAATCAATGAAACATTTAGTCTCCAACAACTGGCCTGTTATAGCTCATTACAGCATGGAAAAGTTAAAAACAATTCTTAATGACCAGGACACATTCAAGAGCACTGGTTGACTATCACTGCATAAAACCAGAGCTGAATCTTTACAGAAAGGCCATTAAAGCTATCAGGGTCAGAATTTGACTTACTGACAATTTTATTTTTTTTAAAGAATTTGCTCATCTTTATATCTCTGTTTATGAAAATGCTTCAACGGTCTCTAAAAGGTAACTCCTATTTAAACATCATCAGTAAGCAATGTTACAGTAAGCAAACTGCATGCTCAGATTCACTGAAGAAGGGAAAATTGTGATACTGAGCTGAGGGACTTCAATATAAAGCTGTTGTAAGTAATTTCAGCTGTCTCGGGGAATACAGTAACAGTATCTTCTGAAAGACTAAGGATATGACAGAGGTCAATTTTGAGTTATCTATGTTTACACCACAGCCTCCTCCCCCGAGTCAGGTGCTATCTCTTCTCTCAACAGAGCGGACACCACGGAACCTTCCTACAACCCTTTCAAACCATAAAAGACTCCAAAACATCCTTCTAGATAATTTATTTGGTGTCATTTTTTCACCAGGGACTGGTTTCCTAGAGAGGTGGTCGATGCCCCAAGCCTGTCAGTGTTTAAGAGGCATTTGGACAATGACCTTAATAACATGCTTTAGCTTTTGGTCTGCCCTGAATTGGTCACGCAGCTGGACTAGACGATCACTGTAGGTCCCTTCCAACTGAAATATTCTATTCAATTATTCTATGCGATGTCCACAGCTTACCTGCATCAGCCTGTTAAAGCACTGCGCAATTAAAGAGGCCAGTGATGCTCTCAGAGAACCGTATTCCAATATTTTTCACAAGCATACACACAAGTGAGTAACCCCTCAGTCACGATGGGGCTTATGTTATGCGAATGATCTAAGAGAGGACTCCTACCTCTGTAACTGACTGCTGTTTCTACCAATTCAAGTGTGGGCTGTCATTCTCTGTTCATTAGGAATGATAGCTCTTGTGAATGTACAAAACGTTGCTGCTGTATCCTTTCAGGATCATCTCTCATTGTGATCGATGCACACAACGGAGAGCAAAAAGGGACTGTCGGATAGGGAACAAATAAATAGATCTCATTGCCAAGACCTGCTAGCTCCAACTGTTCCCAAGAACAGCAGCCAGCACAGACAACAGTGCACCCATTCTACTCCTCTGCTGTGCCCACACCGGCATGCATTTCATCACCCGGAGGGCTCAGGGCCACGGCTCATTACAGGCATTACCTGAACGAACTGCTACAAACCCAACGAGCAAAGGAAGCCATTTCACACAAGGACTCCGTTCAAGCAGGAGGAGACAGCGCAAGATAGAAGAGGAGTTTCTCTGCATCTTGGGGAGCTCACGTGGACTATATGCCAAATTTAAAGCTAAAAAGACCTAGCAGAGTACCAAGTTCGAATTCCTCCTAATTAACAGCTCTTAAGAGACCACTTGTGGTGGGAAAAGTTTGTGCAAAAGCAAAGGATGATGTTAAAGCCTTGTGCAAAACCAAAGGGGAAAAAGCTTTCCTTCTCTGCTGCCAGGTAATGTAACGTATTTTATTCTTACAAGGAAACTTATTATTTTCTCCAACTTAAAAACAGGTTTAAAACAATTTACAGTTCTTCACCATCCTACCTGTAGTGCTACATGAAAGCAAACAAAAGAAGCCTGCTGGATGTTTCTTTAGAGCTGACTTGATCACACGCTGCTGCAGGTGATGGGCTCCTGCCAAGCATCATTGCACTCTGAAGAAACTGTTTTTATCAGTCAGACTTTCAAATGGGCATTTATATTCATTGGACATCTCTCAGTATTAATACAGGGGAGCACGTACCTGCTCTGCATCAGTACAGTTGAGGTACTGGGAGGTATTTAGGCATTATTCATGGTGGTTTTATTACTGACAATTAGAGCTTTTGGGCCAGATCTTCAGCTGGCATCAGCTCAGCACAGCTCTATTTAAATTAAAGGAATCATGCTAATTTACACAAAATTATGATCTGTACTGAAGGTCTCCAAGGATTATCAACTTGATACGTCAGTTATTTTACCTAATTAAACTAGTTGAGAGTGCTTCTTAGTAAATTATGAGCCATCTATGATATTTATTCATTGAAGAGCTCAGACTGTTAGGCAACACTCACACATTGTCTTTCTTTCCTTCCCTTTTTTAATTGAGTATCTCTCATCACAACTTTGGAGCTACCTTATCAAATCTTCCCATACAAAGTTTGCATGGGAAAATACTTTTTGCTGAGCACTGACGGTTTAATGTTCATTTTTGTGTTTCTTGCACAATGAAAGCTCTTATAGCTTTGAAGAAAATTTTAGGGAAGTGAAACATGGCGGATGAGCTCTTCTGCATTCTTATTTCATAACTATTGTGTAGCTACCAAGGAGATGCCAAGCTCATATTTTCTAATGCTCCAAAATATTACAGCTGTAAAATCCTGACCATCATGTTGCCCAAAAAACCTTGTTCTGCTCAGTTTTGCCTTTCCTGAACCTCTGACTTTGTAACCGTTTGTTTTATTAATACACACAGCACATTGGGTGCAACATCTTTGTTTCGTATATTCCAAAGGGTAAAGCTCTGTGACCATGAAACTCGGTATTAACTTTTATTGGCAGAGGGGCCAGGGTTTTGCTAACGTTTCAGCAGTACAGCACTGATTTTGGTTGTTCTATTATAACTTAAAACAGCTTTGCTACATAATTTGCTGGGTTAGACTACAGGCACAGAATCCCTATTAAAACAGTATTTTGTATATATTCGTAGGTATGAAGCAATCAGGAAACCAACATCTTTCTTATTGCAATTCACAACTGCATTATGATGAACCAGAATTAATTTTCATTAACACAAAGAAAATATTCATATTTCTTACCTTTTATTTCTGTCTTCTATCTGCAAGATATAGACCATGTCATCGGTAGCGTGAAGCTTGGAACTGCTGTCTCCCCATTTCAGCTTCAGGCTCTGAGGACCTGCTGCAGCACACTCTAACCGAGGAGGTAAGGGTGGTAATGGCCTGGTTTTTGCTTTAATAAAGTGGCTAAACGGTCCAGCTCCAATTTCATTGACAGCCTGGATCCTGATCCTAAAACAAACGCCAAAAAGGTAAATGTTAAATAAAATGCTTTCACAGGGTTCTTGGTATAGAACAGTCTCAAGAAACAAAACAGCCCTCTGGACCTGACTGCTCTGTCACTAACACAGTGCCCGCTCCCAGCTCCCAGTCCTTTGCTTTGGCAACACGAAAGGCTCTGTAAACATAACAAGTATTATCGTCCTGTTCATACTGTAAGAGCTGCAATGAAGATACCAAGAAATGCAGTTAAGTCAGAGGGGGGAACATTTGGGTAAGCAATTTCCGAACCTGATGGCAATCCCTTTAACCACCTGAACAAGGGACAGCAGCACAGGTACAACTGCAGCCTGGAAAACATGAAGTGTTTAACTATAAATAAATAAAATGCAGAAGAGCGTTGTGGTTGTCTAACAAAGGTTATGGACTAATTTAGGTGAAATCATTGAGTGAAAGCATTGGTGTCACTGCCAAGAAACCCATCTCCATGTTGGTAAACATCACTGAAGACCAAAGAACAGTATTATTTCAGTGTGTGCAGCGCCTCAAAGCATGCTATTTAAGTACATGAAATTCTACCGGGAAGAGCTAACCGAGAAGGTTAAATCCACAAACCTTCTATATGTCTTACACAAACTGTGGAAATATTAACCATCAGTGAACTATCTGTTAGATCAAATAAAAGTTGAGCTCAAGTCACTCTCACAAGATGCACAAAAGCTCTTGAGCCATTTGAATCACATTAAGGACATTTAGAAGAAGAGAAAAGCAGGCCACCTACCTAGTCATAGAAGTTTTAATTTGGAAATATTCTTAAGACTAAGCCAGTATTCTAAATTCTATTTCTTTCTCAAAACAATGACTCCTGGCTTCTGCTCTGTCACTTTCTCTTATCAGTCTGCACCTTAAGTTAATAATTTGCACAATGAGAATCTGCTTATAGGAATGAGTGAAGAGCAGTAGTCTTCTACTATGGTAACATCAACAACGACATAATAACAGAAAGGTGAAACGTGCATTTTGAAAGAGCTTTGAGGACTGTAAATAGAAATATTGGTACAGATGAGCCTGAAAGGTTTCAAAAGTTTGTTAAATCAAAGTGAAAATAAGATAAAACAGGATAGGCAAACTAATTAGGTTTTTTAGATACTTCAGCCTAGTTTAGATAGCCGGACAGATGCCATTTACTTTGGAAATCCTGTGCACAGCAGCCTAGTATTTTCTCATGGGAAAAGACTCTCTACAAAAAGTTTTGCTGCTTCTGAAAACTATCAGCCACCAGGAAGCCAGAAGTCTCTGGGGAAGACGGTAGGGAGAGAAGGGAGAAGAGCAGCACAGCAGCACCCAGTATATCCCTCCGGCTGCCTGCTTCAGAGAAAGCAAAAGATAAACAGAACTGTCGTTGGTTGGCATTGATGCTTATTTTGATTGAAGTACACAAAGTGATGTAAGTTCATAAAAGCAACATATGAAAATTACTCTGCTTTGAACAGCAAGTTTTCAGCTCTACCATTAGAAAAAGATTAGGTAGAGTTAAAGGGATAGGGAAAACCCCTCCAGAGTACAGTACTGCCCACTAAAAAAAAAAACAAAAAACAACCACAAAAAAACAAACAAAACCCAAACCTGTATTTTCTGCAATTTCAAGAACAAAAAGGGTTAAACAATTAATAAACATATTGCAAAATAGTAGAGCCTTATCTACTGATTAGGCAGCTAAAGTAGTTGCACACTGTAAGAACGCACTGTGTTTACACAGTCATGGGCAAATGTGTGGTTAAACCTTTGTTTATTGACCTAGCCATTAGCAAAGGTAAAGCAGTGCTTGGCGTGGAGCTGCATTTTCCTTTTAACCTTCCTTTTGGTTTCAGGAAATGCATCCTGACCACCTTACAACACTATACAATGGTGATTTCGTCCTCTTCCTCCCAAAGGGCGGATGGTATGAAGAAAAAAGTCTGGTGGAAGCCTCCTCTTCAATTGCTGCATGCAAGCATTTAACATAAAAAGAACAAAAGGCTTTTCTAGTATCTTAAGAAGTTAGTTAATATAGGCATTGATCTTATTTCATATTATGTTATTGGTTTGCTTCAGACTGAAGAGTCATTACATTTATATTTAATTAACTTTCCAGTTAAAAAAAAGAAAAAAGTGGAAACTGCCTGAATTTTCACTGAATTCTGGCAGGTTATCCATTAGCGTACGTACATAAACAGCAACAGCTACCTTACAAAATGCTGCTACTTTTTTGTACATTGATTACAGCAACATGCTCTAGAGTACATAGCCTTTTTTTGTGGTTCTATTTTGTATGATCCAAAGTCCCAATAACAACAGAGCCACTCAACAACTAGTTTTGGCTTCCTGTGCACATGGCAGCGTAACCCAGACCCAGCTCTCACCTCCCTCTGAACCACAGCAGCGTCTCCTCAATGCATGTTAGGCCTTGGAAATGCCCACAGTGAAGGGGAGAAGGAAGAAGGGAAAAAGAAAGGGGAGAAAGGAGGACCATCTGGAGGAGAGGGAGAGCACAGGGTGGTGGGAGAACACCTCATACCGCAGCATCTTCGCTCCAGCTCAGGTGCTTTCTCACGTCCCTGCCCCAGCCTGCGACACTCTGAGCTCCTCCAGCTGGGAGGCAAGTTTGTAGCGGGTAAGATAACTTCCACAATTAAGTGGAAACCGATTACTGTTTACAGAACTGATACTGGGAAAAAATTAAATTCTTTATTTTTGTAAAAGTATTATATAGACATGTAGAAATACTTGCAACAAAACCACTTCCTGAATTCTTTTCATTTTTTTCACTAATGGTTTTTAAATTAAAATAATCCAAATAGCATCCTGGAAAGCTGGTTTTAAAATCTGAAAATCACAATTTGAAAGTAAGTTTTTTGAAAATGTAAAGACTATATTTAGGGATAGTACTTAATTCTGCAGACCCTGGGCCAATAGTATTTGTATGCATTCTCACATTTTCCCATTGCATCTTTTAAACATTTAGAAAAAAATAAATCAGACTCGGCAAATTTAGAAACCATTAAAAGATCTTTAATAGACCATTCTGTCTTTTAAGATTTTTGACCCAGGAAAATAAACAGACTAAACAGGATGCTATTTTCAGATTGGTCACAAAATCCTTTGTCTAGTATTCCAACAAACTGAATAAAACACTTTTGAGTTAATCTTAGAGTCTGACACGAGAAGAGTTTGGTTTGCTAGTTCCCAGAAGTGGAATGCCAGCAGTTGCAATACATGCGCCTGTGGAAACCTGTGGGAGATAAAATGCCAGGAACTTCAAAAGGGAGGAGAAGCAGCATGCTCCACCATCAGCAGCAGCCTGAGTGTAAATGGGTAGTAATCATACACAGACCCCAGGAAAAGCCAGGCCCACAGATCCCCCCACTCAGACTGCACTCTTCTGGGGCTGGAACAAGACTTAGTTGTATGCTCTGAAGCGTAAATTTTGTTTTGTAGCCCACTTAAGCGTTGCTAACTTGAGCATCCATGTGCATTCTTCTCTCTTCATGCTGGAAGATCTTTTCGTCGATACAGTTTAGAAATTTAAATTGTCTAGAATTTTTATTCCTAAACCAACTTAAAATGAGAGTGTTGCTATTAAAATTTAATAAGGCTACTATGTATTTCTGTAAACTATGTAACTTCAGAAGAAAATAAGCATTCTTAAAAATCGGAAGTTGTTTTGCAGCGAAGTATCTCAACAGCACAGCATAATTAACTATGGAAAGTGTTGAGTGAAGATTGGGAACAGAGTGTAACAGAAATTGGTGTTTCTATTACTGTTGAATATTTATTTATTGTGGAATATTTATTAACTCACTTCTAGTTACATCGGTTCACAAAAAACCAGTCCCAGTATTTTAGCCTATAATGAGAGCTTCCAGAGCTTCATGGCCATGTCAATGAAATGGAAAGACTGCAGAACTCTCAGACATATTTCTGCAGCTGCTCACCAGCAATGATGTTTACATAGCACTTTTGCAAGGCATCTGCTTTTTGCAACAGGAGTGCTGGTCTGAGTCTGTCACTGGAGAAGTCCTCTTGAAATCAGCCTTACGCTGGCCATTAGCAGCACAGCAGGGGCATGCCCCAGTTCCTCCTGCCTTGAATGTATTTTGGGATGCAAATCCTTCTCGCGGCATGCTGGCTGGATTTGCTACTAAGACAGGGAAACCATCAAACTTGTCAGCTTCAAGCCCACCTCCGCAAAGAGCCTGGAGTTTGCTCGGTGTACGCCTCACGGTGTTGCTCACGTATGGCCATTCCCGCACAGAAGCTGGAAGCAGCAGGGCGATGCCAGATCTAAGCTAACGTGTCCAATGGGGTGGACACACGTTGACATGCTGTTAGAATCACAGCGCCATGCAAAACAATGTTCCTTTCCAATTTTGGACTTGGTGGATTTGTAATAACCAAGATTTGCCCTCAGTTTTGGGTTCCCACAAACATAACCACTGACAGCGAAATTCCAATGCAACTAAAACATACAAGCCCTTTGCTGATTTACTTCAAATTCTGCTGAAACTTTGGCAAGAGAGTTCAGAGTCTCAAACCCCGTCATGTTGGGCTTGTTTAGTCTAGGAAAAACAAGGCCTGGGAGAAAACACATTCACTGCTTTTAAACACAGCAGGGAATAAACACTCAAGAGAGAGAAGAGCTAGTTGAGCTAAACAAAGTTGACACAAAAATAAGAACCACTGGTGAACAAATTTAGAGAACGAGATCAGCGATGTTCTGAAACACTCTTCTGATTAAAACAGGGAGGGCAAAAACCCACTGCCTTTTAGCACACAGCTTGATAAACGTATTTCTTACAAATACTTATCTGGGCACAGATGTTCCCTGATGAAAAATAGTTGTCAAGATAGGCTTGAAGAAGAAATATCAGTGGAAGAGTTAATGATAGATAGCAAAAACACTTTGACATGTCTACTTTTATTAGCAGAAAAATACTTCAAAGTACAGATGAGGTGCTTTTGCAACTCAACTGAAGTCACTTGTCTTCCCTGACAGGCATGAGATGTGTTTGGAGGTTTTTCCTCTTGTTTTATTTAAGAAAAGAGCTTTCACATATTATTACTTCTGATTAGTCATCCACTGGTTTGAGCTCTTCACAATAATTTTTTTTTTTTGGTAGGAACTTAGTCTTATAACAATATTTAGAACAGTTGCAGTTAATGCTTGTGCTTTAGCCTTTTCATTTGGATCAGAGACAAGCAGACTCCCTGACTGAAAATATGTGATTTAATATGGTGCTCTTTACAAAATAACAAAATAAGAATGGAAAAGATACAAACAACAATCGAGTATGATCTCAGTGTAACAAGACTTTTCATGGCAGCAGGAGTAAGAGCTTCATGGACAAGACTGCAGCATGACTATAAAGGAGAGTTAAGTCCTGGCCATCCTTTCATTCCATTATCTCCCTTTCCAGGGTTTGAAGACAAGGACATTTCCCTAAAGGAAGCTGTAGACAACCAAAAACCAGCTAAAAAAGAAACTGAGGAAGGAAGACTTCAGTGAAGAATTTAGATGGTCCATTCTGGCTGTCCTGACTGTGTTGCTCAAAGCTCTCATTCTGCTTTAGCTGTTTTGACTCTTGATTGAACATGGGAGGAGAAACCAGGGAGTACAAGACTGCCCAAAGATGATGCACTTTCACAGCTGGGTAGCAGTCAATAGACAAACTCTTCAACTTCTTATTAGTTGTATTAGGTTTTTGATTAGTCTTCAATCAGTTGGGTTTCCTGGTCTGGCTTAGAGTAAGATCAAACAAGCACCAGTGCTGACGCAAGGCAGAAAGCGAGGAACGTGGGAGAACGTGGAGATGGAGGGAGGTCAGAAGCATGACAACAACAACCTGAATTGGCTCAAACCCTCGTGCAGCTTTACCCATATGCAGTATTTTTACAGATACCTTAAACTAGCTTAAGCCAGCATGTCCTTCCTTTCTCTCTACCCATTTACAAGGTAAAAAATATGGTTAGTTTTCATCAAGACCAGTTTTCCCAGCCTGGAACAGGGCGATAGCACTTTGCTGGCACAAAAGGGGGGACAACACAAAGAGGGAAGAAGAAGCTTCCTTTGACAGCAATGCTAGTTTAAATTGAGCCAAAGCTAGGATCTTAAATAAACACAGTAGAAGACAAGAAAAAGCTTATACTTCATTACTGCCTTTGCCAAAACGGATCACAGCATTACAAGCCACTGAAGAACCGGAGACAGCGATAGCATGGTCACAGTGCCTGGATTTATATGAGGGATCTGGAACAGAGGGGTCCTGAATCACCAAATTCCTGTTTTGCCTTCTTTTTTCAGATTGCCAGAGGGACATATATATATATTTTATTTTTCTTTAAATAAATCTACATCTTTATTTTTTTATTATATGGTTTTAAAACCTAGATATTCCAGGCAAAGATCAGGAACCACTGTACTAGGCAATGCAAGCAGTTTATGTTCCCTGCTTTAAATAACTTCTAGTATACATATTCGTATACGTGCTACAAGGAGTTCTCTTTTTTTGGGTACATGACAAAATTTGAGAAATGAACTTTTCATTTAAACTCTACGAGACCCGTAGAATTGTGACCTCGAATACAAAGAAAAAAAGAAAAAATATTCCAGAAGATCTGTGCCATGTCTGATTTTACAACTGTGCATCAGATTTCAGCTTTTATTGGAACAATACTTAAAATAGAATTTCTTTTGTCACATCTTCTGCTGTATTGCTGTTCATTGCCTGCATAGAACCATTTTTTTTTTAAATTTGCAATTAGGGAAAAAAACACATAAGGCCTGAACATTAATATAATAATAAAATTTTGGCAATGTCACTTAGAAATTTAGACTCAAAGCAATATAAAGAAACTGTTTTTAAGTTCAGATTATCTTTTAATTAATCTTCATATGCTAGAGACAAAAAAAGCTGTGGCTATACAAATAAAAGTTCATTGCGTGCAAATTGCTATCCCCTCACAGGGATCAATACTGCTAATAATATAACCCCTTGGAATAGTACTGCTAAGCATCTGAAAAAACATGAGATGTCACATTGTAATTTTAGTTATTTCCCATTTTAAAAATTTATTCACCTGCCAGTGTAGCCTTACCTTAGCAGGGCAACTTAAAAAGAAGGAAAGGTCAGAGATAACGCAAGGAGATGAGAAAGCGGAAAAAGGGTGGGAGAAAGCAATATCTGAACATGAATTACCACAATTCATTCCATAAAGGAATTACTGCAGATTTCTACATTCCTTACAGAGTTTGGGTTGTCGTTGGTTTGTTGTTTGGCTTTGTTTGTTTGTTTGTTTGTTTGTTTGTTTAAATTCACTTCCCATGTCATAAACATTTCCTATGTAAAATTAAGCTGTGTGATCTCAGCCAGAGTGCTCTGCACCACATCACAAAATTGTACTCACCGGTATGAGGTTTCTGGAAGCAAATCATCAATGACGTAACTTGTAACGTTTCCTACTGGAATGCTGATGTCACCCAGGTCAATGTTGTATGACGTAATCTCAGCTCCATTATTGCATGGTTCTTCCCAGTTCAGTACAAGGCACACAGAGGGTGAGAGCTGATAGGCATCCACGTGCTCGTCCTCCAGCACGGAGAGGGTAGAGACTGCATCAGGCACAGATGCAGGGATTCTGCAGGTTACCAGGTCACTGTAGGGTCCAGCTCCTGCCTGGTTAATAGCCTGTGTGTTTTTAAAACAAAATATTTTCACAGGATGAATGTTCTGTTTCACATGTCTATCAAGTTTATAATAATGAACTGCACAGCCTGGAAGAGTTGCATGGATTCTTCAGAGGAAATGCACTGCTGGCTTATTCTCTAAAACATGACTCTTACCCTCTACCTATACTAAATTAGTATCTTCCTTTGTTACTCAGGAGTATCTCTTAGCTAAATTGGACAATATTTCTCTTTTCCCTAATAGCGATTTAATCAAACTTAACAGTAACATTTTTATCAGCAACAAACTTTGTTTAGTAAGGGCAAATGTCACAGCCATGCTGTCAGTGACAGGTGACATCACGTTGTTCAGCAAATTGGCTACCCAAAATTGTTGAGCCACCCTGTATAAAATCCTCAGTAAACTGCAGAGTGCAACGTCAGATGCTTTATGGAAGCAGGGTACCCCTAGACATAAGGGGCATTTGGCCTGCTGAGAGCTACACTGGTTCCTAACTCTGAGAACGGATAGCTAATTTCATGCTAAAAAGTTTCTGATATAGGAACTCAGCATGGCATTATGTCTATGACTCAGATTTCCCCAGAAGTCACAAATCATTAGCAAACCACCACCAAAGCACATAGGTCAGTATTTTCCACAAGAGACGAGAGCAACAGTTATCAAGCTTCTCATCTTGACTCATGGCTCCAGCATCCCAGTGGAAACCAAGTTTCAAAATCTGGTCCACTTCTGTTCATTAATTACAGAGGCTGTTGTCTTTGCAAGCTCAACATTGCACAATTGTCCAGACCTATTTTTTTTCTCACTTGATGCTCACTCAGTGGCAAATGCTATATATGTTGTACTGGAATGGCCTAGGAAACGACTAACATTACCTCCTCAGGATTTTTATAAGCTCCTGGGCACCCATTCACAGAACCATGCAGGCTGGAAGGGACTTTGGGACACATCTAGTCTAACTTGCTACTCCAAGCCGGGTCAAAGCTGAATACAGACCAGGTTTCACGGGTTTTTGTCTAGTTGGGTCTTGAAAAATTCCAAGGATGGAGATTGCACAGCCCCTCTGGACCACGGTTACAATTCTTAATTGCCTGCACAGTGACAACTTTTTTCTTTATATCTCATCTGAACACCTCTGTTTCAACCTCTGCCTGGAGCAAAAGTGGACACAGAATGCCAGGTTCTCATGAATGGCGTGTGACGGGGAATACCACCTTCCCTTGATCTGCTAGCTGGGTTCCTCCTGATACAGTCCAGCATGCTGCTAGTCCACAAGGTTCATGGAGAGCTTATGATAGCATATTATGGTACAGGCTAAGCCACAGGAGGTTCAGACCTTTTGACTGAGCCCAGCATCATCCACCACCCACGTTTCCTTTGCATTTGGAACAGTGAGCCCAGAATCTTCCACCAGATTACAATTAATTAGAAAACCTAGGTTTACAATGTTGCCAGTAGGACTACGATGGCAAGGAAAGAACATGTCAAACAATTGTTTGATTTCTTATCTATGCTTAACTTTAGTGAATAACTTATTTCTGCTATGCATAATACAAACACAAAAGCCATGTTCTGCTCTTCCAGGAGGCGTTTTGTTCAATTGAAGAAAGAGATAATAAAGTTAGGTTTGTCAGCCTTTAAAAAGCCCTTCAAAACAAATCCTGCTCCAGGGACGACATCTATTTAGTGAAGCGCTCCTAGGGCTGTTAAAAGTGAGTCTTGTTTTGTGGTCTGCCAATGATATTATTTGTCTTGCCTCTAAACCAGTGTTTGGCAATTTGTATCTTGCTCCAAGCGATTTATTTTTAGTGGTGTTTTTAACTGTTTTATTGGACAACCTCATCATCGTAAGTGATGGGAATTTCATCCTTCACTTCCTAGATACTTCCTCCCCACAAAAAGACACAACATTCCCCTTTGCAGAAGCCACAATTGTTTTCAGGAATATTCATTACAGGAAAAAAGTTGAGCAACAGTAAAGACAAACTGTCTGCCCTGCAGTTATATATGACCGATTCCTCAATTATCTTTTTTGTTGAGTTACTGTTGTTTCAGATAGCAATACTGTGTGTTTACTAGAAGGCAGAGGAAATGCAGCTTGGGGAATCTTTACTTCTAAAAAGTGAAAGAAAGATTTTTCTCTTAAAGTTGCTAACAGTAAGAAAAACAGGTATTATTCTCTCCTTTTTATTTAAAAAAAAAAAAGACTGACATTTCTGAAATGATTTAGCTTTCCTTCTTTGTCTGCTCTACATACTCTTTTTTTGATAATTGTTTAAATGTTCCAGTGTGTCTTATAACAAATTATTCTCTGTATAATCCACAGATCAGATCTAGAGGATGAAGCCCTCCAGAAAGTAATGCATGGGCCACTGATGAACTTCAATAAACTGTGCTAGCGCTGTTGTGACTTCGCTTAACTTCTGCCTATGGATTAAATTATATTGGCTGTGTTAAAACTGGGTAGATTTGTGCAACATTTTTGCGGCAGGTAATTTCAAATGAACGCCCACTCGAAATCAAAGATGCTACACAGCTGGCTGTTTCCATTTTTAACTTTAGTATCTCCTGGAGCTCCCCGCCTCCCACTGCAGGAGTGGTCTCACGGTCTCCCCCCTGCCCGGCGGATGCTGAATGCTTTCCCTCCTGTGCAAACAAGAGGCGCTTTCGGGCTTGCGCTCCCCAGCCACTCACACGTGTTCTTTCAATTCACCTTCCCCAGCAGTGCCAGCGCAAGGTCTATGGCCAGCTACGACCAAGCCAGAAAATACAGCTGAGTGCACTCAGAGGTGTGGGGCCCTAGGTCCTTGGCTGTTGGCCAGCTGCTCGAAAGCTACTTCATAAAAATAAAAAAATTGCAAAGTCCTGTTTAAAAAAATAAATTAAGAAGGAGACACTCGACAGGAGCATGTTGTCCCTGATCAAAGAAACGACAGCGGGTGGTCCACATGTTGCCAGTTGGGTGGGTACACGAACTTTTGGTCAGATTTACTGGTGGTATTCTGTCTTCACATACATCTTGTGGAATAGTATCTTGGGCAAAAATATTTTCCCTTCACTCCTACCTACTTTACTTTCCATTTATTTCTCAGTGGACATAAAGAAGAAAAAGTGCTGTATTTTTATTCTCATATATATATATAAAATAAAAGGAATCTATTTTAACTGTTACTTTTTACGGAAAATAATAGGAGAGAAAGAGATCAAAGAAAAAGAAATCATATAGAGCCTCTATATGAGACCAAATCTTACAAATCTAAGACACAAAATGGTAAAGATGAGGACTCGCTTTCTGGCAGCTACCATCTCCTACATACAAAGGAATCTACTCAGCTAGTTTGCTTTATTTGAAAAGTGAAACAGATGTTGGAGTTTATTATCTAAGCTAGGGGAATTTTCAACATCCAGTTGGGAGGTAGATGTTGTTTACATCTTGTTACGAAGAAAAAATTATTTTTTTTTTAAATTGTCTAAAACATTATCATTTTGTTTTAATATCAGTAGGCAAGATGGCTGTTAAAAGCATTATTCACCAAAAATAAACCACACGATACACGAGAGCAATTTTCAAGATCTAAGAGTTATACCGACTCCCTTGTTTATCACTTTGAACTGTACAAAATCTAAACAGTTATATAGCAACAGTCTGCATTATTTAAAATAAACGTACATTCCTTCTGACTTACAGAGCACATAACTTCATAGTGGCTAATGATAAAAATAAAAACACAGTGGAAGGAAACTCCATTTACATCTTAGATTGCAATGCATGCAAAAGCTCTTAACTTCCATACCTGTAGCCTACAGCAGTAATGCGCTGCCGCTGACAATTCACTTATTTCAAAACAGGTATCTGTGCCATTATATGCAAGCTGTAGAGATTCCTCATCTTCTCCCCACTCTAATCTGTATTCAGAGATGTCAGCACCAGAACATTCAGGACTCTGCAACACAAATATTTATGTGGTTCAATTCAGAAATGAGTACTTCAGATCTCTGTGTTTCACTGGGTAAGGAATAAAGTACATGGAAAAAAAACCAAACCCTTATTTTTAAATTAATACACTATTACCGCTGCGAATGGAAATGTGCTGAATTAGTGTTCCATAATAGGTTACTGAAATAGGCCAATTCTGCACAAAAATTACCTGATAGAAATTCAGAGAAATGAGAAAGTGTACACAGCTACTTTGCTTTTCATCAGGACACTCAGGAATAAATTGTCTCTCCACTGGCTTGGCAGAAGCAGAACCGTGGAGAACACAAAAAGGCATCAATCTAGCGTAGTCTAGTTGAGTGATCAAAACAGAGCTCTGGAAGAGCTAGCCTTCAAGCCTGACGTAGTTACTCATGTTACTGAGAAAAGAATAACCTCAACAAGTGAAGAGCTCATCTGAGGTTTTCAGCGAAAGCCACCCATCAAACTAATGGTCCCAGTATGGGACACGGGAGCGTGGACCTGGGTATGTTAACCTCCACAAAAAGACTCCTACGGGATCCATATGTCCTCAGCAATCCCTTTATCATCCTCAAGTCTAGGGGAACAAAGACTAAATACCTGAATCTGCTGGAGATGAGTCAATGCAGGCATAATGGCATGGTTCCCAAAACAAAATATTTTTACGAGAACTACCTAGAGCTGTACTGTGTGGGCTGAGGCGGCTCGGGGAATCGCTGCTCTGCATGCAGAAGTGTGGTCTAGGATATGGCAAAGAGTTTGTGATTACAGTATGCAAGGTCTAATTTCCAGTAAAAGGATCCAGAGCATTGCTGCATGCCATGACCACCACCCTGCACGTGCACAAGGGCTTCTCTAGCTCTGCCTCTTGGCATCCAGCTAGTTTAGTAGGAGCGTTCAGAAGTGCTAAGCCAGCATTTTAAAACAATGTGTAAAAAAGGCGTAGTAGGCACCACAGTGTGCTCTCTAGCCAGACAAAAAGACCCCACAGCCCTCTGCTGTTTTTCCTTCATAGGCTTAACAGCCAAAAAAGATAGACTCTTTAAGAAAACATAACCATTGCAAAGCACATTACTCCTTCCACAGCTTCATTTTTAGCTAGAATAAACAAATATATCCTGCAGATAAACACAGAGCCTACTAGAACCACTGCTGCAGTCGCTCATTGTTGGGAAGAGCAAATAGCCTGTCCATACACTCATTTAAGTCAACATTTAAAACCTTCAGCGCAACTTCTAGCTTAGCGTCACAAAATGTTGCAAGAAATATTAACAAACACCCCCAAACTGCACGAAAAACACCTGCTTCGTTATAAAATTAAACTCAGATTACGTTTGAATCTAGATATGTTGTTAGCACAATCAATTTATTTGAGCATCTTGTGAACACTAATAACTTTTTTCTCAACAGGGGCATTCTTTTGTGGAGGGACCTGGCAGATGCAGGGCTGGAATGGCTGCTAGGTTTTCAAAGAAAATCTATGGCAGAATTACAGTCCCATGGGTCCGTATCACAACTTTATTTATGGCAACATCCTTTCCTTTCTGTCTTAATTACATAACAGATTTTTTTTTTAATGACACCAATCAACCCTTCACCATTTCAGCTGAGACTTATTTTAAGAGTCCAATGTCCAAGATGCTGGAGAATGGAGAAGGAACACATACAAACTAAAATAAAAATAAATATTTGGGAAAGAAAGCAATTTTTGAGGGGAAAAAACCCCTACATTGTAAGCATTTGTGCAGAGCTAATTTCATATCAGAGACTCCAGCTTCAGCCAAAATCCAATATTTGCCTTCACAGTTCCACCCTGGGACACTCTAACATGCTAGACGCCTGCAGAGAGCAATTCTACCCCACCAGCGCTCCATCATCTGATGCTAGCGTAGGAGGTCTCATGCCTCAACCCTGGCCCGGATGACCCATGATCAACTTCATGCAATGCTTTAAAGAGAAAAGTGGAGAAGATGATTTTCTACAACAGAAGAGTTTCTGCATATGGTTTCTCGCACTAAACCAAAGTTCCAAACCAGTGACTAGCTCTCAAGCTAGCTTTCAAGTTCTGCGGTGTAAGCAAAATGGAAGTGAAACCATCAGGGCACCTGACTTACCTCCCAGCTTACCAGTACACGTGTGTCAGACAGAAAGGAGAGGGAAGGTGCTCTGCACTGGCCAGGCGGTCCTGCTGCCGTGGTGACTTCTGTAGCTTCCGAGTACGGCCCGTACTAGAGGGAAACAAGGTGTCTGTACATTAATATATAGACATTCCTCAAAGACTTTTCAAGAACAGCACACAGAAACTTTTTCAGTGCAATATACTTTCTCAAAGATAGAGTGGGCTTCTGACACTCAGCACCAAATCTCAGAGTTCAGTACGAGACCGCGTAAATGACTGCAAAGTTAAAATGTGAGGTAAGCTCAGGTAGGAGCAGACAGCACCTACACCTCCTTACACCACACCTCCCGCGCGATGGTAAGTGCCCGTGAAAGCGTCAGCCACCTCCAGTCTACCCAAGGGTGAGAACGTGCACTCAGCAGCCGAGTAACTGAGGAACCATTTGCGTCCCCCTACCTTACCTTAATGTGTTCGCACGTCTGTGCCGTAGCCTGGCATAACTGGCTTCTCATGGATATAAAGAGGAGCACAGCAACCGTAAAGCACATACTGGAGGCCAAATCCAGCTTCTTTTATACAAAATGCCTGCCACATGTTAATTAAAGGATAGCACATGATGGAGCCCAGCCTGGGCATCCAACGCTCAACGCGCAGGGGCACGCTGCACACACCGGCTATGGCTTAGCTCCACAGGCAGCTAAGCCAACTGCTCAGACAACTTTCGAGCCCTTGGCAGGAGGATAATTTAAATGCATAGTAGCAAAAGAAAAGACAAATTTCGAGAGTCTGTAAAACTGGCTTCAGCCAGCAGTACGAGGACAGGACAGAGATAACAGTGGAAATTGCCTTTCTGAGGCCACTTGAGTGGGATAATGAAATTTGTTCACTACATCCCCAAGCTAATTAGAAATCATTCTCCAGAACAAAGGAACTTCAATGGAAGCAATCAGAGGAAAAGCACTGGTATTTACTTATTTTGGAATGCAATACTAGCAAGTATGAAAAGAAATGAGCCACTACAAAGGCTGAGAAACAATGAAATTATGAACCCCAGAAAACCTCTCAACAGACACGTGTCAGTATCTGTGCTATCGAGAAACTCTAACACTGATCGCTTTGTTTGAATTACAAAGAGTGCACACTTCAAAAAGTCTCATTTATGGACTTCTGTTGTTTTCTTTTAGGAAGAAAGGTGTTTGCATTCTGGGAAAGAACACCCCCCCCTGCCCATTTTACAGCTGGTAAAAAACCTAACCCAACCAAAACTGGCCCCCTCATTTAACAAAGGGTGGGACCAGAAATGCTTTGCAACTTCAAACACTGTTTTGCAAAAAAAAAAAAAAAAAAAAAAAAAAAAAAAAAAAAAAAAAAAAAAAAAAAAAAAAAGAAAAAAAAAGGGGGGGGAAAAAAAAAAAAAGCNATAAGTGTGGGGAAAAAAAGTCAAGGTATCAAGGTATCACATATCCAAAACTACTAGGTAGGCAATTGTTTTCCAATTCCAGCAAGCAAATCCAATCTCTCCATGTGTATTTAATCCATTTTTCACAAAAATAAAATAGTGGACATTTTAAAGACAAAACAGTTTAAAAGTCTTGCATATTTTTCTAATACCCAAGTTAAGTTTTAACAGAACTTCTTCCTGTAAGGGAATAACTTTAAACCTTTATGTTATATTTGTCATCAAGATTTCCTGGGAACAAACACATCAATATGCATGTACTGCTGCTGGGACTCCCTTTATGAAAAAAAAAGTTGGAAAGATGCTCTCATAAAGGCAAGTAGAACCAACCCAAACCTCACTGAATTAACAAGACCTTTCAACAGATCTCTGTGGACTTCAGATAGAATTTATGAGGTGTTTGGGAAGGTATGTCTTCCAAGGAAATCATATAACAACAACAACAAAAAACCATCATGAAATCTATAAAGCATATATGTTTTTCAAATTAAAACGAAAAAATCATTACGAAAGTAAGCTTTCCTCAAAATATAACAATACCCAAGTGAAATTTCAGTAATTGTTTTTACACAGTTAAGATTTAAAACAAAAAGAAGGAATGCAGTGGAAGGAGAGCAAACAGATTCCTCCTTGTAAGCAGATATGACTTTTAGGAGGGATTGTGCACATTTTGGTCCAGCTGATTTTGGCCACTCAAATCATATTAGTACCCGAAATCTCTTTTTAAAAGAGTACCAGCTTCAAAAGCACAGCTCTTCCCCGAAAGTTCCTTTACGGATTTCTCATTTTATTTTCTTTTGCCCATCTCCCTTTCACCTGTCTGATCACCAGCACCCACACAATCACTTTCCAGAATCGTTCATCGCAGGCACAGCACCACCTCCAGCGAGAAAAAGCCAAAGCACACTCCGGCACGCTCCACGTACCCCACCATCGTTCAAAGCTCTCACTCTGAACCGATACGTTGCTCCAGGGAGAAGGTTGCTGACGGTGCACTCCAGATCAGGCCCGTGATACACTTCAGAAACAACTTCTTCGGGTTCTGTCATTTCTACACTGTACTCTGAGACTGGACAGCCACTTTCTGACAGAGGGACATCTAGAAAGAAATCATATAATTCATTAATAACATAAGGACATATGCCAGGAAGATTAGTTTTTTACTTCACATATCACAGAAATACACACACAATCAACAATGACTTTCTTCTTTGATAGATGCCTTACCTGCAATATCTCATCCATGTGCATGATTGACATTGAATAAAATTACTCTTAGCCCTAAACATTTACCGGGTCAGACCGTCACATGCAAGAATAGCAGCTCCCCCAGGGCAATGATCTGTCACCTTGGGAAGCTGTGTTTGATGCCAGGAGGTGCCCAGCTACTTTTTAAGCAGAACACAGTAGCTACCGTCCTCTCCCAAGGATGTAAAAAACGTACTCTGCTTCTTTCCCCCTATACCAAAGGTGGTGGTGTATGCAAAAAAATTCATCAGGAAGGCAGGAGAAAAGGTATAGAAAGCTGCACAAAGAATGGGACTAGCACTGAATGCACCTTTTCTAGAACTGAGAGAAATTAGAAGGCACATGGTGGCTGTCTGACTCAATCTTGGCAGCTGGCTATGGTTGGACACAGGCTGAGGTGGGTCATGTACACTCCAAAACTAGTATTTATACACGGGATTTCTGGCAAAGCCTCATTAACATCCAATAAAAGTAGGAACAATTGCCATCCCTGAACTTTACTAGTCACACTGCTAACGTTTGAGAGATTCTAAATCTCTGTACAATGATCTAAACTCTGTGCTTCACTTGGAATAACAGCTTTTTGGGAAACTGAATTGTTTTCTCTGCCTGTATCTGTGTTGTGGGCACCTTTTTCCTTATGAAAACAACATACCTGATAATATTTGCATGTTATATTACGAGCCAGTATCACGGAATCAACCTGCCTGGGGATCTGAATAGCAGCACTCCACCATAAGGGGTACAGTCTTCCAGGAAATAACACGGTATCAGATGCACAGGTAAACTTTTGTACTGGTGTTGAGATACATTTGCCAGTTCGAAACGGTACTGCTCTAGAATTTAGCTTAACAAATGACACCACAAAGAATCTTGGATGCTGCAAGATATTCATATTAAAGAAAAAAAAATATCTGTTGGATACTGGCATGTACCTTGCATTCTGAAAAATGTGCATTTTTTGACAGTTTAGTGTCATGTCCGTGGTCCAAGTCCTTCCCAAAATTACAGGTGTCTGACAGATTGCATGTGTTACACTGTGGATCAGGGTTTAAATGGCACTCAAAATCCTCAGTACGTTCTAAATCAAATTTCTGAGAGAAGTCCTACATTAGAAGTAGCAAAACACTTCCGCTATGTCAACATCGCAAAGGAATAAAAAAGATCTTGAATCACAATGGTGATTTTGCAATAAAAGGATAGATATTCTAATATAGCTGATGCTTTATAGTCCTGACACAGTGACAGGTCCTAACTGAAAAAAAAAAGGGGAGCACAGTATCAGGCCTAAAGGACAGCTGGAGGACAGCTAAGTTCAGAATACAATGCAGAGCCACAGCAGTCGATGAGACGTTGCACTTGGGACTTGCATGGACATCACTGGACTTTTCTTTGTACTTCCCAGTGAAAAGAATACAGTGCAACTTTTCACAAGGTCCAGCAACAGAAATAAAAGCTAAGGCAAGTTCAGCAACTAACCAGCAAGACCAAAGCTACTCAACAGCGAGATGCTCCAATGGCTTACCCCATTGTAACTGCACTTCTTTGTGCTTCGGCTTCCCCGAAACTCTTGGTGGCCGGCAGTGACCTGGTGCAACACTTAGCGTACGGACAGGTAAACTTTCGGAACACTGGAAAAGAAGAGGAGCTGAAGTTAGTTGTCCTGTACGATTACTGCCTAAAAAGTGAGGCATGATTAGAATGTGGCACAAGAAATTGTTTTCTACAACAATCACTTAATAGAAATTTATATGAACAATAAAGGATAGGAGATGCTATCAAGCTTGTTACTTACACATGATACTAACAGAGTTCTTTCATTAGCATACTCAAAACTCTAGCACATGAAACTCTGATGGCTAACGTTGGGGGGGGGTTCTTTATTTTAGTTTTCCTTGTTTTTAAAGTAGTATCATCAAGGCCTAAAGTACTCAATCATTAAAAAAAAATAAAAACATCAAACCAGGATGAATAAAAGTGTAGGTACTGAAATGATTTTAAATCAAAGAAGGGAATGACAGGAATCTTTGGCTGGAAAATAGAACCCAAAAATTTAAAGAAGAATTCAGCCACATGAAAGGTAATTGATTATTACAATAAACTACCCCTACTGCATCTTCACTCACCAGCTTTGGTCAGTACAGGCTCATGTACATGAGAGCCTGTGGTCTTTCTCAAGCAAGTGGCCAGATCAGATAAACACAATGGTCTTTTCTAGCGTAAGTATGAACACCTACAGACTGGTTTGAGGAAACTGCATCTCACTAAATTGCAATTTGCCTGAAAAAACCCCATCAGGTACACACAGAAGCCTTCTAAAATTCAGCAACTTGCAACATAAGATTAACTGCAATCAGTGTGGCTTTACTGTGCTCCAGGAAAAATAATCACTTTCTTTTTAAAGCAGAAATCTTTTACCAAAAATAGCAGATAAATCTCTGAAAAAATATAAACCCAATAGTCCTTATTGTTAAATAGCACTTACCTGACTGTGTCCGCCAGTGCTGATACAGCATGCCCGGACTTTATACAAAGTGCCTGGTTTCAAGTGAGTACAGGTATATTCTGTAGCCGATCCACTATATGCCACTTCCCATTGATTTGCTAAAAATGACATATATCCAAGTTTAGAGACGTATAATGCAAGAAGTTTACTAGTGACTAGGAGGAAAGAAAATCTTTAATGTGGTCTTCCACAAATGATACCTTTCAGGAAAGTCATTAGTGTTAATATTACTATGAATATTACTCCTGCTTAAAGACATACATATACATAGACACACATACAAATATATATACACGTACAAATATAAATATTTCTAAAATATATTAAAAATATCAAATCAAACAGTAGGCTCAGCCCTCTAAACTAAAATTCCACCAGTCTTAGAGAAAAAGAGCATACTTTAAAAAAAAGCACAACAAGAACTCCCCCACAGTCAACCCAAACTCTCCCAGGAACCCTGCAAGTTTTAAGGCTGCAAGTATGTAACTCGGTTTCAATCATAACTGCAGCATTAGTGCATTAATGATGACAACAATAACAGCCCAAAGGGTCAGTACTTCTTTATAGTAGCCATAATGGATTGAAATGGAGAAAACTTGTTTCAAGTTTACCTTCCGGACTTCCTTGAGAAATCTCTAACAGATACTTCAGGATTTCCGAACCACCATTATCCTGTGGAGGATCTGAAAAAATAAGGCAAGTTGTTAGTAAATCAAGATTAGGATTGAAATGTAACAAAATGATTACAGAACTTGTTTCTGATTCTGCTCCTCCTCCTCCACAAATGCCCCCACACTAACAGCACCAAGGAATTTATAGCAGAAGTGGGTAGCAGACCTTAGTTTTCAGCATGAGTCAGAATAAGGCGGTTGGATAATGATGCTACAAACAAAATATATGGAAAAAGCATTGAAAGAGATGTAGTAGCACGGAGGCTTGCCCCATCGATAAAGGAAGCAGCTGGAATGATGTTGCACTGGGGCATGAAATGGAAGGTGAGAAGTCTGAAGATGCACTTCAGTGCAACTGCAAGTTAGTCAATAAAAACAGGTAACATTTTTGATTCTGAAAACAGAAGAGCCTCTACACATCTTTTAAAATATTAGAAAAAAAAAAAAAAAAAAAAGAAGTTGTCAAGCTCTCCAAACATGTTCAACTTTGGGCTAAGAAGCAGCATGAAAAAAATCTAAGTTCTAATACATATTTACATGATTTTATTTGAATTTATTATGATGCAAATAAGCTCTACTATGACAAACTGAAATGGCTTACCCCACTTCACACTAAAGCCATGAGATGTTATTGGCCCCTTAATAATAGGTCTGGTTGGAGGTCCTGGCCTGTCTGGGCTTGTTGTACAGACCAACACTTCGCTGGGAGAACTCTTTCCTTCCACGTTAGAAGCAAACAGCTGAAACAAACCCACAAGTTTACCACTGTTTACGCTAACTGCTTTTCTGACAGTTCTGCACGAGACTTCTTACAGTAATCACACATGTATCATTAAACTGGAAAGTATGACAACCCAACAAAGTGTGTGGGATTCTAATACCAGATATTAAATTGTCCCGTTGTTTCTTTACAAACCAGATCGATTTTCCCCCTCCCTCCACTAGCACTAGATCACGACGTGTTTAAGATAAGAGCACTGCTGTTTTTCCCTTTAAAAAAAAGTCACATGGCAACTTGCAGTTATTTACTCATAAAAGATGAAAACAATGACAACAACTATGCTATTTTTGTTTTGGAGGTATTTCAAACTGCTATTTAAAACAAATTAATTCAGAGTATCAGTAATCACATAATTAAAAGCTCAAGTAGCATGACATGCATAATCTACAGCCACTGAAATGAGCAGGATGCACACAAAGGAAATTTTCTCAGCCAAATCCTTTGCCTCTACTCAAGAACGCCTTCTGCTGACTGTTGGGAGAAGGCTGCTAAGCTAAAAGAAGCTAAAAGAAGACATGAGGACCTGGCCAGGAGACTGAGCAGATCAGGATCGTACAAAAAAACCCCAAATGATCCAGTGTTTTATGGCTGCTGAGAGCTGTATTAGCTCATGCTAGTCTCTGGGACAGACATCTGCTGCCAAGAAAGTGAATAATAAAATATGTATTATAATTGCTAATTGTAAATGTAAGCTAGCAGGAACTTTTCCACTTGGGAAGCTCTGTTATTCTCAGGAGCAGTCATTTCTATCCTCTTTCCGAACACAGGCATCTGAAGAAAACAATTTGCAATTTTCAAGGCCAAAAAAGTAACTGAAGTTCTCTAGCCCATATGCTCTCTTTAAACAAGGCACTAAAGCCACTATCAACGCCTGTGTTTCATCTCCAGGTTCTTCTCTGACTATTCTCCAGTTTTAAGACATCTCGCCATGAACACCAGATACATGAGCCAGACAAGTATCCCAGTAACAGCTCTAGGGAATACGTGTGAGCTACAAACATAGCGCAACATTTATAAATCTCTCCTACATATACAGCTAAAGATTGCACTAGCCCAGCAGGAACTGAAAATTCATATTAAATTGATTGTTCAAGCAGGATCTTCAACACTTTTTCAGAGCCACAGCTTTCCCATTCTCTAGTCCCCCATCCTATTAGTAAGAATAAAAATAAAACTTTGTTTGTTTCCAGGTCACTGATAAAATTATGAAATGGTATACACAGCACTGCTTTTTGTGGAACCTCACCAGAAACAGCCATCGGTGATTCCCTTCTATGCTGACATGTCAAACACTTTTAAAGAATGAAATTTCTGCACCTTGTTGTGTTGTGTTTGGTATCATTTGTCCTTCTGTGCCAAACTCTCACTCAGTGCTGAACAAATGCCTTTACAATGGTGCATTACACGACCATTGTCACTTTAATTAACCAACCTTTATTTCATCAAAAATGTTAGCAGGATGTCTCCTCTGTAAGCACACCTTGTCTGGCATGAATTAAATTTCCCCCTTAATTCTTTTTTATTAAGGGGGTTCCCCAAAGAACCGTATTTTACCCAGGTTCAAAGACAAGCCTAGAACTTGCCAGATAGCTCCTTTTGTGAGTTTTAAAACACTGCTGTGATCCTGGGGAGGTCTGTGTTTGGTTTTGTTTGTTTTGCTTCACAGTTTTGGGGATCCTTCCCCAAGTTCCGTAGCTAATTAATGCTGGTCCGCATGCAACGAGGGAACGTCTCGGTGCCGAGGCGGATCAGTTGTGCTTGTGGCCAGTGACACAAGGCTACAAGTGTGCTCTGATTATCAACCCAGTTTTGTAAAATTCCTGTTTAATTTGGAAGCAGGGCTGCAGAGAAGCACTAACCGTCCTTTTCCCTTGGACAGCCACAGCAGCTTTTACAGTGCTAAACTAAAAGGCATCATCTCCAAGTGACACCGCAACAACTTTCCGATTCTTTGGGTAGTTCTTTGTGTAACTTCACAAGGTCTTCTGTCCCACAAAGGAATATATGCAAAGTTGTTTTTAAGGATTTACATGAGCCTTTGGGTAAAGGGTGGGTTTTTTTGTTGCTCCTGAATGTACTAAGACCTACAGAGGCCGAATCTTTTTGAATCAATACAAACCCAAGCCATCCTTCTCTCCCTGCGCTGTTTACAAATGACACGAAGCTGCTTCCAGATGCCGTTTCTGTTCAGCAACGTGGGAGCACGGCAGACGATGGCTTTACAGACAGCTCCTCGCCATCTCCGGAGGGACGGCAGCGCTCCGGACGGCGTGGCCGAACGCCATCTTGTGGAGCTGGGCTCGGCTCCCAGCTTTGCCGAGCCGTGGGGACGGACAGCCAGCCACACCGCAGCCCATCTGGTAAAAACCACACCGGTCTTTTCCTCAACAGCGTCACCCGGCACTTCTGCTGTGCTTGATGGCTTCAGTAGCAGCGAGGCAGACGTCTGAATTTTGTGTTTGCAAAAAGACTTCAGAGCATGTCTCTGGGCGGGAGGGGGGATGTCTGTACTTAGGAGCACCCACAGAGCAGGAGATACCAACAGCTGCTAAAAAACCAGCTCCAAAACCAGACACAAGTATATTATCAGATGGAAAAGCTTCAATTTCTGCCATGTCAGGGGAAAACAGGCCCCTGAGCTGGGGAAGGAAGCCGTGCTTGCTGGGCCTCTTGCATTTTCTCCATTGCGTAGAAGTGAGATTGGTTTTGTGACCAGAGATCGGGTTTTTGGGGAGCAATGCAGCCGATTTCAGCCACCTCAGGCCCTGAGCCACACTTTTACAACATCATACCTGACAGTACATAGTACCAAGAGCCATGCCTGTTTCAGAAAGGCTGAGCAATGAGCATTTTCTGTAGTAAAAGTAAAAATACAACTTTGGTTTAATCTATTAGGTCTTAGTATAAAATAAATTCGTATTTGATAGCTCAATTTTTCAGGCATTACTAAAAGGTCCCTACAGTGCCTGGAGAAAAAACAACGCAGAAAATACTATGCAATGACAAGAGGAAATAGATTTTACCCTGAATTTATACTGTGTGCTTCTTCTAAGATTCTTCACAGTACAGGCTTGCTCCTCTCCAGTGTACTTTGGGTGAAAGACGCTATCCTAGGAAAAAAACAGACAAACAAACAAATTCCCATAACTGAGGAGCCTAAGGAAGTGCTCTCTGTATTACAGTCTGTAGCTAGAACACATTATAGCAAAGGGGCTTTACAGTCAAGTGCTTTTTATCGTTATTACTTTTAAGCTGCAAGGCCACAATAATTTTCCTTCTAGAAGGATGGTAAAATTGACCTGAATAATACAATTTTGCTGTAAAATAAGCACAAAACCAATCCTGATAGTTTAACACATTACAGAAACAGAAGTGACAGACGACAGAAGACAAGCTCTGTCCTGCCAAGTACCCAGTACTCCTAAAAGATCCTCCAAAGCAGCCATCCACAATCTTCTCAGTGATCTTGAATTAGCAAATGAAAACTCAATCTAAGTCCCACAGTATACTTACAGTAACACGGTACTTACATTATCTTCTTCCTGAATTTCCAGGGTGTAGGAAATCACTTCCTCTGGCGTACATCCTTCTACTTTATTCCACTGCAATGCAATCCATGTAACACCAGCTCGAACAAGCCTTGGTGCAGAAGGGGTCTGAGGAATATTACCTGCAGTGTAGCATACCACCTCCTGGCTGTACCCACTGCACAGAGACAAGAGGAGAGAGAGAGGTTTATTAAAAAGCCAACCAACCCCTCCCCCTCCAAATGCCCAAACCAAACCTCAGTGTATTTAGAGAAATAATTCACATTTTCAGAAAATCTAGACTATGTTACAATTGCCCAGGTGGAAAAGATGAGTACCCAGTCAGGAAATGCCAGAATTAAGAATAGAAAAAAAATACAGGATTATATGTATCCTCACAGTCATTTTTACAGATCTCGTCGCAACAATATTGGAATAAATAATATTTGATTGCCTAAAAATATTAACTTATTATTAACCGCGAAGTAGAGGAAAATCTCATTTAACAAAGGGGAACAAAAACATAGGAAATAAAGCCGCAAGTGTTCAACTATCAGATGGTGAACTTGAAATACAGTTTCCACCTTTTATAAACTCGGAATACAACTTCCTTTAAGCTACACATCTGAAAGCAGAGTGCTTCAGCAAATCTAGTCTCACTGTTTCAGATATCCCTCTCCAAAGAAAGCAGGGAAAATTTATCCAGTCATGACCATACATGCTCAGCATCACGTAGGAGCTGTCTGGTGCAGGCACAGATACTTTCTAACCCTCCAGGCTGGTTCCACTCCTTTCCAACTTTCCCTGCCCGAACTTCTTTGCATTTTAAGCTGAGCATAAAGTTGCTCTTTTGCACAGCTCAGGCTGCAGAGAAAACAGCCGCGGCAGAGGAGATGCATGCTTCTCATCTTGTCTAAATCCCAGCACACAATGCCTTGAAGCGTAACAGGCAGCTGTGTTGAGCAAGTGAAGGAAGAGTTCTCTTAAGACTCCAGGCAGAACATATTATGTACAATGAAAATTTGAGAACAAAGTTTAAAACTGACAGATTGTGGGGAATTTTCAAGAGGACAACATCAAAACTCTCAACAGAAGGTAACGTTCTTGCAATTTTCAAATCTCTGTTTCCAAAGTATGAATGTCTTTCGTTTCTTAAAGTCATCGCATGAATTTAATACACACCACCTCCTTTTTCTGAGCCTTCTTTCTCAAAAATAACGTATTTGTTGAAATATTCTTATAGTTAAAAAAATCCACCTATAACTAACACCCAAACAAGACAAAAATGCTCTTAATGGTAAGTCCACAAGCATTACAACCAACCAAAACCATCTTACGACATGAAGTGTTAGATGACATTATCATGTCATAATTTTGAGTGCTGTCTAGAAAAATAAGCCATGTGCTGGTGGTGCTTATCTCATAGATTAACACAGAGCAGCTGACCATAAATATAGTTCTTAGTTCATTCCCTCCTCAATAACCTGAGAAAAACAAGAGAGGGAGAGAGAAGAACAGAGGAGAAAAAAAAAAAAGG
>VZTL01013832.1:0-16174 GCA_013400535.1 Scopus umbretta
AAATAAATAAATAAATTGATCAAACTGTTAATTATAAACTGCACTCCTCCCTGGCTGAATTTGATACACTGTTGTCCTCTTGTCTTTCCACATTGACTTCATCATTACAGTTCAATGCCCATATTTTACATTTTGGGGGGAGGAGAGAGGTGTACAAAAGTATTTTGCTTACTTGTAATATATAGGAGAATTTTAAACTGAACATAATTTAAAATCTTTCAGCTGTATCTTCTTTCAGGCAGGAATAACCCTTGTTATCTATGTTACTATGTGTGTTACTATCTTAATGTTATCTTCCTAAATGTTTGGCTAATCAGTATATTAAAATCATATACATAATTCTAATTTTTTAGCATAAAAGCTTCTGCCATTGAGTCTTCCTATATCACTTTTTCTCCCTCTAACTTGTGACACATGCATAATGTCACTGAAGCTGTTTCATTTTGTCTAGAATGTGACCCCAGCTTTTTTAGTTCAAATAACTGAGGAGAGGAAGAGAAGAAACAAGGTGAGCTTTAAAAGATGGGGATGAAGGTAAGAGAACAAGTTACAAACTGAGAATTGGAGAGACAAGCGGACAGGAAAGTGGAAGTGAAACAAGACTCGCATTTGAAGTGGAGTGTAATTGCAGGAGATCCAGAAGTGCCAGAGTAACCAGCACATGACAGGTACAGTTTGCTGGGAGACTGCACTGTGGCTTCCACATTTGACTGCAGGAGTACCAGCAGAGCAAGTACAGACCAGTAATCACTTTCAGTGGCTCCATTGTTTATGATTCATCTGAGAAAGGATGAGCAGCATCTGAAGGTAACGAGAAAATGAACATCTTAAAGTCATAACAGGCTGGCTTGTGCCGTTTGTCCTCTTTGTTACCATCTGTCATGTGTGTAGATTAATGTAAGGTTATTTCCTATTTTTGTTGCAGTCTTTGCTATGATAATAAAGAATGAGAATTTGAATGCCACATCAGTCCTTGGAGTACAGGGGCATTTGAGGTTTTCCATTTTAGTAGCTAGCTCTGCCTTCCCCAGAAATTAGTATGGTGGTAAATGTTGATGAGTTGCCAACCAAAATTAAGAATATTATAAAGGTCAAGGTAATTTACCATTACCATTCTCAGTGTGTCATATTCTAGCCACTAAACACCATCAAGAAGTCTGCAGTAAAAACAAGGCAAGAGCACGCAGGATTTTGGGTTGGTTTATTTTTTGATGTTCTGGTGTTTTCTCCAAAAAAGATAGTGGCAATAGTAACAAACAAATGAAAAACAAGCCACTTTCTTTACAATGCACAGATACTAATTGAATGGCCTTTGTGCTACAAAATAGCTTCCATTTACTTTGCATCTGAAATGACTTTCGGAAAGAGAACATAACTGAATAAGGTCCATGATAAAAAAAAAGCTATAAGACCCAAGACTAATAAACCAAAACTGTTCTTCATAGTGCTTCATTTTAATATTGTGTGGCTTTTTCCCTTCCTTTTTTTTTTATCTCATGCACATCAAAATTGAAAATCGACTGTCACATCATCATTCTAAAGAGAAATGGAAATATGACATTTGTCAATCCAGCCCAAAATGGTTGCAAGGAATTTATGCATGTTCTCATAAAACACAGCTGTGATATTGCTGTAATTTGAGCCAAATACAAACTGTAATTTTAATGACAAAATGTTTCTGTTGTGTAAAGCTTGCACAAAAACATAATTATGTCTAATGTTTTAATATCATCAAACTGGAGAAAACTGCTAGTCGACCCCAGACATATGCTTCTATTATTAAATCTAATCTATTTGCACATCAGTTGCACTTCTGTTAATTCACTGAGCATTGCAAAAATATAGGTTCTGATTTGTTTGGGACAGATCCTGTTAGAAAAGGAAATAATTGATCAGCACACAGGACTGGAGAAAGCTCTTAAGTAAAAGCATTTCATTGCACAGTAAAAAGCCCAGTGTAGACAGGACACACACCACTGGTGCTGCTCCTTTGAAATTTTCTTGCACAGGAGTTCATGGCTATCATCTCCAGCCTGGCATGCTGTGATCTCAGATTGCACAGAAAATAGGAAAATAAAGTCAGCCTAGCCATCCTTTATAATTAGCTTGCCAGACCTTTTCCATACTAAAGTATCTCTGCCAAACTGACTTTCTTAAAAAAAACAGCAGGTTTGAAGGGAGTCTTAAGAAAAATGGTACCATTCTGAGCTGTGCTTACAAATACTTTTTGAAAGCTTTTTTTTTAATATGTATTTTTATTGAAAAAATAAACATAATTGCAGACTATAACTATCCTTTTAATTTAGCAAAATGTTAATGAAGATATAGTAAGTAGTTGGATTTTGTTGGGATTTGTGGCTATAAAATGTCATATTTATTTTGGATTCTTTTTTGACTGTTTTGGAATCATGCCAGTTCAGTTGCAACTTTTTTACCAAGCCCATTTTTATAAGGGTTTATTTTATTGAGTTATGTCAAAATTTGAGTGAAAGAATTAAAAATGTTGTAGCATTGTTAAAATATGTTTTATTTTGTTGTGGTTTGTTTTGCTAAAAATAAAATATATCTCATGTTGTCTAGATAACTTTACTGTAAAGAAGATGCATTATCAAAACAGGTAATGGTTATGGGTGAGAAAATAAACACAAAGAAAGCCTAAATCCAGTTCAACAGCAGATTGCTCTACCAGTCAGACATAAAATATATTTTCAGAGACAGTGTTTAGATTTGTGTTTCATTTTTCCTATGTTCTTTTCTCCTTCCTTTGGGTGAAATGTACATTGCTTTGGGGACAACTTGACATCCTTTTGTTGGTTAACAGATGTCATTTTTACCTCACGGATGCAACATCAGCATTTCTGAAGGCAGACCCCATTGGATTGCTTAGTGACCAAAAAACAATACAAGTATCATTTGTATCGTTGGTTATTAACTGATTTTAGGATCTGTGGTGTCTTTATATATAGATTTATTTCTTATTAATTGAATATCATTTGCTTAAATGAATGATTTTTAGAAAAATATAGGATAAATCATTAAATCAGCATGAAGTTTTAGGTTAATGGTACTTCCCCTTGTTCTTCTAGACTCGGACAGGAGACATTTCTCTAAAGACTTAACACATCCTCACACTGCAGGAATCCTTATAACATTAATAATCTTAATATTACCCAGCTGGATGGGTTTCTTTGCAACAAGATCCCTTAAGTAGTTTGCAGAGGTGGAGGTTTTCGAGGACATCCTTAGAAATCTTCAGAAAAACAGAAGCATAGGAACACACTATCAATCTTTCCTTCTGAAGTCTTGAAATGTCCATCTGCTCTACTGTCTTCTGGAAGATAAACCAGGTTCTGCTATGAGGGTAGAGTAGACACCTGGAGCTAGTCCGGATTTTGTGTTTCACTAACTCATTGCGTTTCAATGACCTTTGACATTTTGTTCCTGGGATGGTGGTCCAGTGCTATGTAACCAGCAAAGGGAAGACAAGTAAACTCTGGTGCTTCCTGAAGGTCTTGTCCTGGAGATCCTCTTTTATCATGCAGAGCAGCTGGGTTTTGAGGTAATCAGAACTTTAGCTGAGCTCAAGTTTACTACATTCAAGTAAACAATTGCTCGCAGTGATAGTGTTCAAAACCTGGAGAGACTGTGCAGGGAGGCAGTGGAATGTTCATCCTCAGAAACAGCTTGGAGAAAAAAGCTTAAAAAAGCTTGCAGAAGGCCCTGAGCTACCTCATGCAATTTCAAAGCTGGCCCTGCACTGAGCAGGGAATGGTCTTAATTAAGAATGGTCTTAAAAAGCCTGCTTAATGGTCTCTTAGGGTTCGTTCAAACCTATGCAGCTGAAGGAGCTGGGTCCTGCAAACCCTTGGGCTCCAGAGAAATCTTAGATGAGTAAGTGAGGAGAATTATACAGAAGGGGCCAGTCCTGATTCATCTGTATTCCCTTGTACACCAAGATGGCATAGCCTATGCTTGATGAAGGCTTTGCTATCTACTGACTTGCAAGCTGCTACAAAGCCATAAAAATATATTCATTACTATTATTAGCTCAGCTTTCATTACTGAGTGATTGTCAGTTAGTAATTATTTGTTTAACCTGTTCTTTTCAGGGGCAAACTATAAAGAACTAACAAAATGTAGGAGATTCAAGAATTTAAGTAGTAATAGGATTCCAGTTAGCTTCAGAAAGGATCACACAGTGGCAATTCTTTCCCAATATCCTCCGATAAATACTGTGCTAGACTCTATACAGAACTCCTTATTTGCACCTAGTATAGAACAAATGTTTTTCGCTTATGACAAGATTGGACTTTGCTGAAGTAATGAAGAGGATATATTTCNTATTCTCAAAGAAAACTAGAAGAAAATTTTAAAATATATATTTCTGGTATTTTCCTATAGCTCAGATGTTCAAATATGGTAACGGTATTTCTGAAGTCAGTATATTTTATTTTCTGCTTAAGATGCACAGAGGATCTGGGAGATAAGTATTCATAAATGGATTTTTCATGTCTTTTATATGAAATCCTGATAGGCTCTTCTTTTTGACAGGCTTGCTAATAGCTTTTTGGGTGCTAAAAAAAAAAGAAAGTTCTAACTTTTAATATCATCCATACTTACTAAAGGTTGCCATAATCTGCAGTTTTTCTGCCTGGAATGTGCTGTGCTTATCATAATAGCACTGTGATATTTAAGAATGTTATTCTTGCCAACTTGTGGATGAGTCTTGCTAAAAAATGATTTCTTTGTTTTGCTGACGCAAAAGGAAAAGAGAGGAAATTGCAAGAGGCTGGGGAAGGAGTGGTAGAGTCTGGTGAGGGAGGACATGTTTCAATAACCTCTTTACCATTTTAAGATCTCCTTTGCCACTACAATGTGTGTCCTGGAGGTAGGGAGCAATCTAATCTGAATGTATTGCTAAAATCTGTGGTTAAAACAACCTTGAAAGAAGGACTGCACACTGCAAGAGGAGCACACTGCACGGAGAGGAAAGACTCGCCTTCTTTTCTGAGGAAGGTGTGGGACCTTAGGAAGAAGGGGACTCTTTCTAGTCTCCCTTTATTTTAACTGCGTCTTGCTGTCCATGAAGACACCAAATCACAGTATTGGTTGTATTGTCTCTCTCCTGCAAACCTAGACACTGAGAATAGTAGTAATTTCATCTAATTAAGTTGTCTGAAAGTTCCCATTTTAATCAAAGTAAGTTATTACTTACTATCAATGATTGAGAGAGCCTAGAGGAATGAAAGAGAGGAACCTCCCTAGTGAAATTATTCCATCCTCTAGGGACAAATTCAGACCACATAACACAAACATCTCTCTTAAAATGGGATGAATAGCTCTCCAGAGATGGCCCTCTTTCCCTCCACTGGAAGAAGTAAACACCTAGCACTGATGAAAGAGCGGCACTGGATGCCTAGACAGATGTAGGTAAAATGAATTGCCTTCTGAATTTTTCGTATTATTGACACTGTTAGATAAAGTCAAGGTAATGAAATGGAATTAATCTATTACTTTAATTTACGGGTAAAGAAGAAATGTTCTCTCCAATACTACTTTTAAAGGTGAGAATATGTGCTATAGAACTTCATTTGTCTATAAAATAAAGTACAATGCTAATAATTGCTAAGGTAAGAATAACAATTTAAAGTACAACAGAAGCTTGTGAACTGATTTGGGATTCATGAGAGCTAAAGTAAGTTCATCTACTTCTCTTTGCCTCAGCTTCCCTTTACTTAACAGTAAGTTTTGAGCTATCTAGAGACAGAAATGATATCAAAAAGAGCAATAGGGATGATCAAAGATTTGGAATAACATACATAGTAGAAGAGACTAAAATGATCAGTGGTCTCCAACCTGAAGGAGAAATATGAAGGAGAAGAAAATAATGACAAACATGGAAAAGTAAGAAGTGAGCAATTACATCTAGCTTCCTGTGATGAAATGACTTGGAGGAATAGAATGAGATTGTTAGGGAAAAAGTTTTTAATAGAAAAAGGGAATACTGCTCAATTCCATCTTGTTTGAAACAGCAGACCTCTTTGCAACAGGATGTTGTGGGTGACAGAAGTTTATATGCTCTCAGAAGGTATTTAGATCTATCAAAGTCTATCAATATACTCTCTTCCACAAGAATTTCCTGAATAGCTTATTGTCAAAAGCTTTCATGATATTTCAGGTAACATATCACAGTATCGTTGTCCTGTTCATGTGTACTTTCCTAAGATCCTTTACAGAGAAAAGTTGCTCAGCCAGTTAGAGCTTTACTTGGTTTGATTCAGAATAATTGTTCAAATATCCATATAGCATTCTAGATCCTCAAATGTAAAGGTCCATAACATTTTGAGTATGTTATAAATACAAACTTAGACTGCTAGCTTTATTCACTGAAGCTGAGAAGACGTTTTAAAGACATGTTCCACTGGTATCAGGTAATTGACTATGGCTTGCAGTGAAATAATATCATTGTTTTATCTTTATTTTTGTTTATTTTCAAAATCATATACTCAGAAGAGTCTTCAGTTTCTTTGAAATCACACAATCTAGATACAAACCCTACAAGACAGTATCTTCACTTGCTGTTGTGTCATGAGTTTTTATTCTTCCTTACTGTTTAATTTTTAATAAATAATATCAGTTCAGCTCCCCACCAACATGCTATTAAAAACTTAATTTGACAGCTATGTTATTAGCATGCTGGAAGCATTATAACTGTGATATACTTAATACCTGATTATGGCCCTATGACAAAAAGGATTTTCCAGGTTTCCAGTATACTACCAATGTGGAAGAAAATCTTGGAAGACATTACTGCAATGGACTTGCAAAACTTTTGATGTGATCTTTCACAGCTTTTGTTGAAATCAAGCTTCCTTCAGCTTCATATTATCATATCATCAGTAGTTCAATACTATACTTTTTTTTTTTTTTATTGCATGATGTTTGGGAATACTAGCAATAGTGACAGATCACAATTATCATTCAAAAGTTCCTTTGGGGCCACGACCAATTGATTTTATGTTATTTATTATGTTTAGGGTATCTTTCCTACCGCTGTAACCACAGAAAGTGGCAATTTTCAATTTCGCAGTTCAGAACTGATTGGTTGTTTTTCTCCTCTAATTGAATGTGACGTCACTAAAACCGCCAACCAATTTCACAACCTTCTAATTTATGTGGATGTGGGCTTGAATTTTTTAATAAACTTGCTTCCATATAAAAAATGTACTAAACAAAACTGCAATTTCTTCCATGATGGCTGATGGGGATTTCAACTGCCCTCTCAAAGCTTTTCACATGGAACAAAATATTTCCCTTTGATCTCTTGTTTTAACTACTGGTTAACTGGTTTAACTACTGGCACTGGTGAGGCCACACCTTGAATACTGTGTTCAGTTTTGGGCCCCTCACTACAAGAAGGACATCGAGGTGCTGGAGTGTGTCCAGAGAAGGGCAACAAAGCTGGTGAAGGGCCTGGAGACCAAGCCTTATGAGGAGTGGCTGAGGGAACTGGAGTTGTTTAGTTTGGAGAAGAGGAGGCTGAGGGGAGACCTTATCGCTCTCTCCAACTTCCTGAAAGGAGGGTGTGGTGAGGAAGGTGTTGGCCTCTTCGCCCAAGTAACTAGGGATAGGACGAGGGGTAATGGCCTCAAGTTGTTCCAGGGGAGGTTTAGATTGGATGTTAGGAAAAACTTCTTTACTGAAAGAGTGGTGAGGCATTGGAACAGGCTTCCCAGGGAGGTGTTCAAAATCCGTGTGGATGTGACATTCCAGGACATGGTTTAGTAGTCATGGTGGTGTTGGGTTGATGGTTGGACTAGATGATCTCAGAGGTCTTTTCCAACCTTAATAATCCTATGATTCTATGATTCTATGGTAAATGTCACAGGTGTCATTGCAAGACATATTAGTAAATCAAATGTAAATACCTTCTATATCAATATCTGCAACTTTGTGTGAAATAATGATTCCAGGTTCTCTTTACTGTGACTGGAGAGAAGTAGTCATGTCAGAGCTTGACTCACAGGCATCTAAATAAGCTAAAGGTATTGACTCCAATGTTTCTCTATTTCTCTCTCTTTTCTCCAAAGAGACTCTCACCTGGATCAGATTTTTCTTTTGTGCTCATTCAAAGTCAGGTGACATGAATGTCACTTTTAAAAATGCAACAGCTAAATCAAAATAACCAAACATTCAGATCTCAGCTGTTATGTGTACTTACAGGTGCCAGTTTATTTGGTATGAGCACTTTGGTACAAGTCCCCTGAGCACTAGTTACCAGATGCTTACCGCACAACAAATTCTTTATTTGTGAAACAGGAAATTCCTCTAGTCCTTCTTCCTAGTCTGGAACTCTCACAAATCCTGGCTATCAATACCAGTTGGTTTTGAAACAATGTCCTCCTTGTCTAACTTACAGCAAGCATGTTCTTCACTGACCAGAGATGGATTTCGTGACTGAAAAGCTGATCTGTTGTTTTCTTTTGTATAATACACAAATAACCCTAGAATCTGCTCAGTCCGTCCAAAATGTTGAAGCACGGGGAGAACCCACCAAGTATCATACATTTTTCTTGCCATTTCTGGCCAGGTAACTACATCCAGGATCACACTGACTGCCTTTGCAGGGTGTATGCTAACCTCTAACATATTCCTGTGAATCTTTTGTCTTCCCATTTTTTAACATGGTGATAATCAGAACAAATTGATTTTGTTTCTCAGATTGCTAAAATCCTCCCAACACTTTCTTCAGCACCAGTGCTGAATAAATCATTGTAATGTTCCCCTGAAGTGAATTGAAAATTAATTTACACAGCTAAGATGATCCTCCTAATAACAGGGTACATGGAATGGGGAAATTGGAAATCATTACCCAGCAAACATTATCTGCATTATTTTTGTAGCTGCTTTAGATTGCATTGTAATAGAAAATTAGGAGGCTGGCTGTGAAGAAGTTTAAGAGGGTCCCCTGAAGAGCTTCTGCTTTAAAATTGATTCTTTAAGAAAGCATTAAAAAGCTATTGGAATTGATTGCCTGCTAATATAAAGGAAAAACTCTTTGCCACCATTTGTGTTAAAAAAGAGCATCTTCATTCATGCATGTTATTAAAACTACTGGCCTGAAAGCCCCTGTAGAAAGATAAAGGATATGGATGGGATATTAAAACAGCAATCTTTACTTTATCTGGGATTTAAAGTTAATATGTCGCTTTTATTAATTCAGCAGGAACCATTAGTTAGGATGTCAAATAAGGGATTTACAATTAAAATACTATAGAACAGAGGTGTCTTTAGTAAACAGTGAACCAGGAATTCTTCATTAATCTTCCAGGCATGAGGTATACCCCTGCAAAGAATAAATCCTGCATTTACAGTTTTCTTTATTGCCTGGTTTGCTATGCAGCAGCAATAAATGTCAGAGCTGATAACACCCCTGATTAGCTCCAGCAACTTCCACTGCTGTGGGGTAATGGTGAATCAGAACTTAGCCAGCAACGAAATGGGATCCACCATACCTTGTTTACAAAGGCTCAACTGAATGACCTTTGGAAGATGCCGTTGTATGTAACACATTGGTAATACTTAAAAATTACATGGAAATACAGTTTTCTTTTCCAACTTTGAACTGCTCGAAGCTTTTCATGGTTTTCTGACTTCTAACACATTTGGAACAAATTTCCCTTGTCTCTTTTAATTCGTGATAACAGGAAACATTAAAGGGCAATGAACATTGAGGAGGAAAAATCTTAATAATGATCCTATTAGAAAAACAAATGGGATGAACTTTAATGCAGCCATTCACATGGGTGCATTCTTCAGTTTTCCTTTCCTTTTTAAAAGGTAAGGGAGATTGTGTAAGAGGGAAAACCATCTTGGGAACTTTGCCCAACACAGCAATCAAGGTGAAAGCTCCTTAGGTAAAGTTGCAAAGAAATGCAGGTTGATGCAACTTTAAATCAATTGCAGATTCAGAGAGAAAAGGGATAGAAACAGAAGAATGACAGACCAGATTAGTAGCCAATATGGAGATTAAAAAGAAATAGCCCCATCAGGAAAGCGACAAGCCACAGACAGTGGAAGGGCACCTAGTTGATAATAGCAGCCAATGTTTATTTATTTTGTATTTAAATGACAAACAGTAAGAAAATAGTTTCAGAAAATGAAAAAAAAAAAAAAGTTAGCAGAAAACAGGGATGAATTAGCTTAAATAGAAAGGAAGGGTGATGAAAAATGAATAAGGATATTGCCTACAGCCAAGACATGATACTAGGACAGTAAATCTTTTTCCAACATTTTATAACTTTCTGATAGGAAGGAATATTATTTTGTAACTCAGCTTATGAATCAACGTTAATTCTTGGACTGAGTAGAGCTGCAGAGGAAAATGGAAAGGCTGAAAAGAATTAAAGGATAGAAGTTTCTGTAAAGCAAGATCACATTCTTGGGAATCCCTGGTTCAACTGTTATGCATATCAGGTCTGGTGCCTGAAAAATAAGATGTAATGCAAACCTGCAAGTATTTTATCATGTGGCTCAGAATTCAGTAGATAATTTAGTTTGTTAGACAAACAGCAGGAACTTCTGTCCCCAGGTGTTGTGGTTTAACCTGGCAGGCAGCTAACTACCACACAGCCACTCGCTCACTCTCCCCCTCCCCAGTGGGATGGGGGAGAGAAGTGGAAGAGAAGAAAAAATGTAAAACTCGTGGGTTGACATAAACAGTTTAATAGGACAGAAAAGGAAGGGGAAATGATGATGATGATAATAACAATAACAATAATAATAATAATATAGAAAATGTGATGCACAGTGCAATTTCTCACCACCTGCTGACTGATGCCCAGCCTGTTCCCGAGCAGCGATCGCTG
This sequence comes from Scopus umbretta, assembly GCA_013400535.1. Taxonomy (NCBI): domain Eukaryota; kingdom Metazoa; phylum Chordata; class Aves; order Pelecaniformes; family Scopidae; genus Scopus; species Scopus umbretta. The sequence continues at coordinate 10,869 of VZTL01013832.1, forward strand.
CCCCCCCGGCCAACTCCCCCCAGTTTCTATACTGAGCATGACGCCATATGGTATGGAATAGCCCTGTGGGCAGTTTGGGTCAGCTGTCCTGGCTGTGCCCCCTCCCAGCTTCTTGTGCACCCGGCAGAGCATGGGGAGCTGAAAAGTCCTGACTAGTGTAAGCACTACCTAGCAACAACTAAAAAGATCAATGTATTATCAACATTATTCTCATACTAAATCCAAAACACAGCACTATCCCAGCTACTAGGAAGAAAATGAACTCTATCCCGGCTGAAACCAGGACACCAAGAAAATTCTGGAATTTTGGTCTCTGGCTTTGCCAATCAGTCTAGAAAGTCCTCACATCTTTGCATGAAATTATATGTTTTGAAAATATTAATTTAATAAACGGTGATCGTAGTGATGAACTCAATATGATGCATTTTACATGTCACAATAAAATTGACTGCTGAAATGACAAATATTGATATTAAAACACACAAAAATCCATATGCTTTATGAATCATTTTAATTTTTTTCACACCAAGCTTTTCTGGCAGAAAGCACAACTATTCCAAAACGTGTTCCACCACTTCTAGTAATTACACCATTTTTGTGTGTTTATATTTCTTGGAATATAAGTTTTTAAGAAAAAATATAATTCAAAAGCTCTTTCTTGTAAGGAAAAATAGGTGTTTTTAAAAAGGAACTAGTAAAACAAAAAATATTTTAAAACTTGGGAGGATGCATTGGAAACAGGAAAAACTTTTATTTACAAGGAAGAAACATTGATTTCTGACTGATGAAACCTATATTAGAAAGATCAAAAAGGTATACATGCCATTCTGAACATACTTACAATAAAACTTCTCAGAAGTTCACCTTATTTATTGTAAGTGTGACTGTCAATGACTGAGGCATTTAACTGCTTGTAGCTACCATCAATAGCCTTACTTTCATTGATGAGCAAATACAAGTTAACTACGGGCTTCACCTTGTGGTGTGTTTGCCATTCAGAAGTTTGGAGGAAGAGGAGGAGGATGATAATGAAGGAAAAGCAACAGAAGTCTTCTGAGAGCAACCAAAGTAAGAGGAAAAGCCAGTTACAAATTTCTTAGGCAGATATGATGAGATAGGATGAGAAGCTTAACTTTGTTTGTGTTTTAAAGCCTGTTGTTAAGGATTTGATAATTTCAGTATTGTGCTGATTTATCTACATGTGCTGATTATAGCTGAGTTCAAAAAAACCCTGCACAGGAAGACAGCTACACGCATAAGTTGTCACAAGGTAAGCTGGGACGTAGATTTATAGCATTTTTGCTACTCTCTAACAACAGTCTGAGTGCCTGCTCTCCCTCTGCAGTAAATGTGAGACAGCTTATCCCTCACTGAAGAAGAAAACTACCTACATTTACCGTGGCATAAGAACAGACAGTTATTACAGAGTAGCTGATATCATAAATTCAAACTATAACTTACACCTCATTAACCTGTTCAAAGACTGGGAGTCCTGTATGATAAGCACTGTGCAAACACACAGGGATAAATACTCTTTGTCAGAAAGAACAAAGAAAACAAAGGATGAGTTTAGAAATGATGATTTGAATCATAGAAATCAGATGACTTTTTCAAGGACATATGTAAAGACATGAAGTCGCAGACCTGGGACTTGCATATTTATATTTGAAATTCCAGTCATAAGACCACCCTTCCTCACCTCAGTAGTACAAATCCTCTTCTGCAAACAGAGTGTGCATTTAAAATTTACCTATGTTCTTTCACTTTGGCAGTGTTATAATTTGCTGAAGTCACATTCCTACCTAAAAACAAACATTGGATAAGAATGCATTCAGTATACTCACCGAAGGGTCACTGTAGCATATTTTGCGGGATGTTATCTTGTCCTGCTGCCGAATAAGATCCAGGCAGCTTCTTGGCCAGGTCCCAAAAGGACAATTTACCTGAGGGGCTGCTTGGGAATGGGAAATGTTTGGGCAACTCATATTTGTCTAAAGTGATAATTCTCATTTTCTCAGCTGCCAACCATAACGGTTAAACAGGAAGATATGTTTTTTGCGTTGACCCTGAAACAGATGCTGCACTGAGAAAAAAGCTGGTCATCCAGTGCTACATCTACAGACTCACCTTAGAGCTATAGCAGGCTATTCGCAAGATCTCATGAGGCATGCCCTTCTGTCCTTCCTCTCTGCTCCCCTGTCAGCAGCCAATACTGCTTTGGCTTCTCTGAGCCATCCTCCTGAGCGACAGAAACAGGGAGTCAGGCTTGTTTGTGCCTGCACCCTCCAGGAACCCTTTGCTGAGGAGGGTTCAGGACTTCCACCCCTAGGTCCTAACCCTTCCTCTCACTCTTATCGGCATGCATGTTTCCCTGATGTGCAGTTGGTTAGCATTTTGGAGAGCCATGCCCAAAAAATTAGGAAATTGCAGTAAGCTGTCAAAAATGCAAATCAACTGAAATAAAATCATGCATCACTGATACATTACTTTTGGGGGGGGGTCACTTTTTTTGAGGGGGGAAGGATATTAAGCTGGGCCAATGCATACATATACAGCATGGGGTATTGCTTTATAACATATTGGGAAAAACTACTGGAAAATACAAATAACTACCCTTAAAACACCTTACATTAACAAATTAGTTTTATGACAGTGATCTGTGATACATTTCTGTTACGTCATATACTATGAAAGTGATTTTACAGATTTCTTCTCCTTTCTCTGAGTTGTATTATTCTTGTGGCTTCCTTGACTTAAAGATGGATCTGGACCTTCCAAAATTATAGTAAAAAGACATCATTCTACCTTTCTCCTTTTCTGCTTAATGTGTTTAAACAGCCTTCTTGCTAGCAGCCTCTATTTTTACTGAAAACTTGCATAATTCCAGGCACATACTGGACATTCAACAGCAACTTTGCATTGCAATTACAAAGAAAATCAGCATCCCCTTGTAATTAAAATAATAACATAGCACTGCTTCTTGCTAGTTCCTAATGCCTATCTCTCTTTTGCTCATTTTTTTCCCTTCAGTTACCACAGTGAACAGCTGTGGTCATATATATGATACACCTGGCAGCTTCAAATGTCCAGATGCCAAGCTTATCTTTCCCGTATTGGCATTCATTTATGAATTTAGCTTTATTTGAAGTGGGGATTTAGCCGAGAAAAAACGTTCCAAGTGACAATTATCAGATAGGGGAGATGCTTAGCAGGAATAATTAACCTCCCGTTTGAAATATATTTTGAGTGGTCACAGGTACCATAATTAAAAGGGCAAGTGAATTATGGGACTAAAGGAATCTTTGCCTATTTGGAATTCATTAATGAAGGCTTTAATAGTTAATGTCAAACATTTAGGTAAATCTTCAAACTGAGTTTTGCATACACCTCCCTTGGCAAATGGTAAGGCCCCTGATCCCATCTCCACTTATGGTTAATAGACAGGAGTAGGTTAAAAGGTAATAAGATTGGCTTTTCTGGAGCACTCAATTCCATCTAAAAGTGCCAGAAGGTACCTTCATGACACCTTCACAAGACAGACTGTATCATTTTCCCCCCAATTTGCTGCAAAATAAATTGAGGATCAAAGAGGTTAAACTACTTGCCCATGGATTCATACAAAGCCTGGGGCACAGCCAGGATTAGAATACAAACTTCCTCTCTCCCACCCGATGTTTTGCCACAAGGCCATTTAATGCTTGGTAAACAACAGACCTGTAACTTAGCCATGAAGAAAATACTGAAGTAAAATGGTTTGTTTTCTTCTGTATTGTGGCAAGAGCAAGGAAGCTTTTGAGCCAAAGAAGTGACAGTATTTTCATGGAATCATAGAATCATAGCATCATAGAATCATAGAATGGTTTGTATTGGAAAGGACCTGAAAGATCATCTAGTTCCAATCCCCCTGCCATGGGCAGGGACACCTTTCACTAGGTTGCTCAAAGCCCCATCCAATCTGTCCTTGAACACTTCCAGGGATGGAGCAACCACAGCTGTTCTGGGCAACCTGCTCCAGTGCCTCACCACCCTCATAGTGAAGAATTTCTTCCTTAGACCTAATCTAAATCTACCCTCTTTCAGTTTAAAGCCATTACCCCTTGTCCTATCACTACCTGCTCTCGTAAAGAGTCCCTCCCCAGCTTTCTTGTAGGCCCCCTTCAGCTACTGGAAGGCTGCTATAAGGTGTCCCCAGAGCCTTCTCTTCTCCAGGTGGAATAACCCCAACTCTCCCAGCCTTTCTTCATAGGAGAGGTGCTCCAGCCCTCGNCCATATCTCTTCAATTTAGAGACAAGGATGTCATGCTGAAAAGTGTCAAATGCTTTGCACAAATGCAGGTGGACTTCCCTTATAAGGAAGGGATGCAAATCTTAAATGTTTCTGATATTCTTCAGCACTGGGACTATCACGTACTGCTTATTTATAGATCATATAAAAGTATATATTCCAAGTAATTAAATAATTGAAGACTTCATAAACTCTGAGGTTAGACTTTACATTGTTTAACATGGCAATCAAAGTGTATGCCTGAATTATTGCAAAAGTGAAACATGAAGTCTAAAAACACTAGTGCCTTTGCAGTATTTTTCTCCTCTGGCCTACCAGTCTCTGGTATTTCCCTTCAAGAAGTCTTAGTGTTAGTTCACTCCTTTATTTAAGTTACACGAGGTCCCCTCTGTAAACTATGGTTTTGCATCCCTCTCCTTGTCAAGGTAGAGAGAGACCATGCCTATCATCTTACTCAAATGGCATAAGGAAATTGTTCTCGGGGGGTTTTTTAAATGTGCCACCTAAAACAATGTCAACATCCACTTCTACACAGCATGTACAAAGCATGCTCCAGATTTTCCAAACCACAATAAAATAAAATCCCTCTGAAAAGACAAAGCCCTTTCTTCTCTTTAGAAAGTCAATGTTTTATGGAAAAATGTTATATCATCAAATGCATTTCACAAATTCAACTTATGGCCCCATGATTTTCTTGTATGTTTTACCTGAATCACAGTGAAAGCTAATCTGGAGACTAATTTTGTACTGCCTTGTAGCTTTTTTATGTGAATTCTGATGCCCCACAATGGGAAAGCTCCCAGGAAGAGAGGAGTTCTCTGAATGGCCTATATTACCTCCCACTGCAATCCTGGAGACTGGCAGGAGCATTTCCAGGGAAAATCAGACATAACTGATTACAATGTGTTGTATAGATGCAGGTAAAGATTAAGGTAGGTCTATTATTTTCCATACCAAATGAGAGAAACTGATCTCCAGGATCTCCCAAAATTGGTGACATATAAATGGAAAAAAAAAAAAA